>CABHPQ010161112.1:0-70548 GCA_902168405.1 Peromyscus aztecus | reverse complement strand
CCAGAAGAGGGCAGCAGATCTCATTATAGATGGTTGTGAGCCACCATATGGTTGCCGGGAACTGAACTCAGGACTTCTGGAAGAGCAGCCAGTGCTCTTAACCTCTGAGCCATCTCTCCAGCCCCTCAGGTGCTATTCTTAATAGCCCCAGTTGGAATCATGGATTGTGTGGCCACTTCCCTGCTACCTCAGGCGGCCCCACTGGTCCCACAGGCAGGAACAGGCTGTGTTCTCCACCCAGATGATGATCTGTTTAGTCACTTCCTCTGAATTGTTCTCTTATTTTTTTTCCAAAACTGTCTATGTTAGGCAAAGTCCCTGCATTGACTGCATCAAGAGTACCCCCCTCCTTCACTGTGCCAAGAGACCTGGTGGCAGGTTGGTGAGGGACTGTCTTTTCTGTTTGAATGGTAGTTGAGATGTGCTTACCTTTTTACCCTGTTACAGGACACAAGCAAGCCCAAATTTGCCAGTATGTAGATAAGAAGGCTCAAAGGTCCTAAGAGGCTCCAGCAGGGTGACCTGACCAATCAGTGCCAGAACTAGCATCAGAACCTACTGTAACCTAGATTCTACACAACCTATTGTAATAAATAGACTAGTTGGTGGGGTAGATTGTGAATCAGGACGTGATTTCCAGTTCCTTGACACCCGGCCTGATAACTCAATGTATAGAAGACTTGACTAAAAGTCTGTAGCATTATATGCTATACTGAAAGTTTACATTAAAAAAAAAAAGGTTTTACAGTGAATAAAAAATCCTATTGGCTGAGAGTTCTGAGCACTGAATCTCCCCCTTTTAGGTATAGGCTAGAAGTTAAAGGTGTCTACATCTCATCAACTGGGTGTTTGTCCACTGTTAATTCATTCATATGGGTCAATGGGTCCATCGTACTGCAGCACCCTGTGTAAACACAGACAACAGAACAATCACAGGGTTTGTGTATGATTCTGTAGTCACACTGTCCTGCTGGCCCAGCTCAGTCCCCGGTGCTCCTGGATGCACCACCCTGGGGGAAAGTTACCAAATCTCTCCAGACCTGAGTTTTCCTTCCCTCTGAATGTATGGAAAGTACTGCTCACCTTTAGGACTGGGTGTTCACAAATGACAACCCATGAGAAATGGTTAACATCTCATAAGCACTCCTCATCCCTCTCCTCCTCCTGTCCCCCCCTCCTCCTCCCTCCTCTCCTCCTCCTGTCCTCCCCCTCCTCCTCCTTCTCCCTTTAACTCTCCAGTCTTCCTCGGTCACTTCCCCACCAACCACTCCCTGGCTTTGCCTTGTCTCCTACTCTCTTCCTATTTTTTCTCCCCTCCCCGTTCTTTCTAATGATAGTTCTTCTGATAATCCTTCCTACTTTTCAGTCAAGAAAAAAAAAAAAAGCACCACGCTGCACGAAACAAGAAGTGGTGGGCATAAGAAATGGGTTGTATTTTATATCAGCTCACAGCATGAGCCTCTCGGGGTCTAAAATGTTTTGACTCACTGTCATTTTTATATCCTTCTAAAATATGGCTATCAGAGCTAAAGCATCTCAGTGGGTTCTGTCCAAAACAGAAAAGGCAAAATTATTACCAACTTTCCCAGGGGACCTACTAGGCTTCTTGTGGAGGAATCCCAAATAGCAAGCTTTGGGGTCACAAGAACACTTGTTGATTCAGACTGAGCTTGTGGGGAAACCTGTGCAACATGAGCGATCTCAAAACCTGAGCTGAGGGCAAGGTTGCTAAGGTCAGCTTGTGCTAGCAGACTTGGACCTCCACACTAGAGCAAAGTTCAAATGCAGCTCTTACGGTAAATATTTGCCCGGGTTTTGCTATTGCCTCCGTCTTTCTTTGTTTATCTGGGGGTCATGTAGCTTTTCACTTTCCCATCTGACTGGCAGCCAGAGGTCATGGTGACCACACAGCTGGGCAGATGTTAGGAATCTGGGCTGAGATACGTAAGTGAGAGAGTCAGAGTGGAGTCCTTGTGGAACACTGTGGGAGCCATGAACAAAGCTCTGTGGGAGCTCATGCCTTCCCCACCCATCCCTAGTGCAGCTTAGCAATGGAGCTGTGTTTGCTTAAAGCTCAGTGGCATTGACCACTGCAAGGTGATGGCAATGACCACTGGAAGGTGATGGCAATGACCACCAGCACAACAGACACTTGGAGCTCTTCGGCTGGTAACTTTCCAGAGTCAGCACAGCATTGGAAAAGCATTTGCAATGTTTCTGGCTGGGATGAAGATGTAGCCTTGACCCTATCCACCATGTGTTTTAAATCCCTGTATTTATTGATGCCAGCTCTGAGTGTTGCCCCAGTGCTCTGTGGGAGGGACCTTGGCCCTTAACATCGTTAGTAACCATCAGAGCAGTTTAACTCTTCCTAGAACAGACATCTAAGATACACAGACATACACACAGAAAGGGGGAGAGGTGCCTAGAGAGGAAGGCCTAGACAATCAGCTCCCCCTCCTTTAAAAAACTATTGCTGCTGTTGTTACTGTTTTTATGAATCTACATATGTATGCCTTGCACACTACTCACCTTGACATCCCATCCACCTACCTTCCCTGTCCACACTCACCGCTCCCACAAATCTCTCACTCATGTTCATATCTATGTGGTATTGTGACCCACCAAGATTAACCAGGACCATCTGTGTGACTGTGAGTTTGAGCAGTCCATTGGAGCCTTGTCAGCTCAGCAGAGGCTACACAATGACTCCCCACCTCCAAGAATCCACAGAGAGCCGATAGCTTAAGGTCCTGCGGACCTCTCCCCCTCCCCTCTCCCCTCCCCTCCACTTCCCCTCCCCTATTCCTCTCCCCTCTCCCTTCCCTCCCCTTTTCCTCCCCCTTCCCATTCCCTCTCTCCTTCCACTCTCCTCCTCCCCTCTCCCTGGCTGGTTATTGACAGGAATGGTCTTGTGTGGGTCTTGTAGTGGGTAGCCATTCCAGCTCTGGAAGTTCCAACCCCCATTGAGGCTTCAGTAACTGTCACACCTACAAGGTAGGGCTGAGAGAGGACCCTGAAGACCTGAGATCCAGATGGGCCAGCTCTCTTGGTTCCTGGACCCCGGACGCTGGAGGTAGACCTAGCAGAGTTCTCCAGAGAACACCACTGGACTGCGCTTTACCTTTCCCAGACTCTGTAACCTATCCCTTCACTTGTAAGTTACCCCACAAAATAAACCTCCCTTTTAACTATGTGGAGTGGCCTTATAATTTCACCAGTAGGGTCTAGTGTAGGTAACTACAGTTGATAGGAGCTAATGAATACAATAGTTGTATCGGCCTACCATGTGGTTCTTACATACTTCCAAGTCTTCTTCCACAATGTTCCCTGAGCCTTAGAAGGGGTAGTACAAATGACTTGTTTAGGGCCGGGCCCACATACACTCCTTATTTTCTGCATCTTGGCCAGTCACGCACTTCCACAATCACCTGTCCACAGTAAAAAGAGGTTGCGCTAATTAAGGCTGGTGCTGTGGGATGTTCTGTATGGCAAATGTGTTGCTAATAAAACACTGATTGGCCAGTGGCTAGGCAGGAAGCATAGGCGGGACTAACAGAGAGAATAAAAAGAACAGGAAGGCGGAGGGAGTCTCTGCCAGCCACCGCCAGGACAAGCAGCATGTAAAGATGCCGGTAAGCCACGAGCCACATGGCAAGGTATAGATTTATAGAAACGGATTAATTTAAGATATAAGGACAGTTAGCAAGAAGCCTGCCACGGCCATACAGTTTGTAAGCAATATAAGTCTCTGTGTTTACTTGGTTGGGTCTGAGTGGCTGTGGGACTGGCAGGTGAGAGAGATTTATCCTGACCATGGGTCAGGCAGGAAAACTCTATCAACAGGCTGGAACAGCTTTTGTCGAGGGGCATAAGCTCAGGTATTTAGAAGGCAATTTTCTGCTATGTCAGTTTAGTTGGCTGACAGAAATACGGTCCCAAACATTCACCAGTTCTTTGTGCTAGAAAGTCATAATACAAGGAAAATACACAATTAAATGGCAGCCACACTCACTCTACTATGCATCATTTCCAGCTGTAGTTCCTGTCAAACCACCTCTCTCCAGCCTTCCTTCTTTCATCTTCTCAGACTCAATAGGTCACCAGTGGGGTTTTTAATTTCAAAAAATGATTTGTGTTTTTATCTTTTATTTGTGTATATGTGTGTGCTTGCCTAAGTTTATGTGTGCTATGTGCATGCAGGTGCCTACAGATGCCACAAGAGGGCATCAGTTCCTCTAGAGCTAGAGTTACAGACACTTGTGAAGCACAAGCGTGGGTGCTGGGAACCAAACCCCAGGTCCTCTACAAAAGCAGTACATGCTTTTAGCCACTGAGCCATCTCTCCAGACTCCTAAAAAGATCAATTTCAACCTAAGTTCATCGGGTTGACTTGAGCGCCTTATTCAAAGGCTTGGCACTTCGTTGTTGGGGACTGAGGTGCTGTAGCACCGAAGGGGAGACACTGCCCTCCTTCTCCTGAGGTTGAAAAGCAATAAGAAGGACTAGGAATTGGGCAGTGAGTCTAGGATATTGGTAAGACAAGAAAAAGTATCATTTACCTTCTCAGTCAACCGAGACAGTAGACGACAAGGCTCAACTCTGAGACTTAGAAGACCAGACACCCACTCCCTGGATTCTAGTCCTGTTCCCAAAGATGCTCACAGCCTACCCTTTGCTTGTGCTGTCTGGGTGTATGCACCTGTGTGGAGCTAGTTTGTCCATTTTGAATGAAATGCCGTAACTCCTGTTTTCTCTATTTTGGCACTGTATTGAAGAATATAACGTTCACAAAATGTGAAAAGCAAGAGTGTCCAGCTAATTAAATTTCACAAAGCAAACATATCTGTATAATCACCAACAAAATAAGCAAAACCCACTAAGGGAGCCTTGGGGTCCCTCACCATTATCACGTCTCCTACCAAGGAGAAGGGAACAGTGCTGTGCCGGCTGCCTTACGTCCTGGCGCTTTTGCTCAGCCTCAGTCTGCAGCCTCTGCGCAGTAACCCTGTTGTCACTACCTGGTCCTTCAAGATCGTTACCTATTGGCTCATTCTGCTATGAATGGATGCTTTGCTCCTGGTGTTTCTTGTTATTGCAAATACACTGCAGGAAACACTCCTTGAGAATCTTCCAGAGTGCATGTAGGTATTTTCGTTGTGTCTAGAAATGATACTATTGGTACCTTCATTTTAGCTCCTCTTTTCTGACCTTCCTCATGTTTTCCTGATGACTCATGAAATTGAGCACTTTTCTTTATGTCCACTGGGCAATTTAATTATCATTTTTATGAAATGCTTTTTCAATACTTAAACCCTTAAAAAACTGTTATTTTATTTATATGAGTTATTTACATATTGAGAATCAAGAACATGATAAACAGTAGTTAGATCATATACTCTCAACATGGCAGCTTTGCTACATCTAATTGTATGTTTTGATAAACAAATTCCTAATTATACAGTCTTATTTAGCCTTCCCTCTTTTTATTGTCAATAATTTTTGCATACTGGTTAAGACATGCTTCCTAATCCATTTTTATGATAAAATAAATGTAAATCTTTTCTACAAATCGGTGGTGTTTCAGTTAAATCTTTAGCCTACCTAAAGCTATTATATAAAGTTGTGATCAAGATATACTTATACTTCATATGAAGTTGTGATCAAGATATACTTATACTTTATATGGTACACTCCAAATTTTTACCACATAGATTTTTTTAAAATATGGAAAGTTTTATCTTTTAAATAGACTAGACCACTAACATTCATTATTGTTATTTTTCTACTTTATGAATAATAGGTTTAAATTTCCCTATTTCTATGACAAGTTTTAGTTTAATTGAAATTATTCAGTTTTTCTTCTATTACCCTTTTCATAATACAGTCTTTTGCTATTTTTTTTTTGTTTTTTGTTTTTTGGTTTTTGAGACAGGGTTTCTCTGTGTAGCTTTGCGCCTTTCCTGGATTTCACTCTATAGCCCAGGCTGGCCTCAAACTCACAGAGATCTACCTGCCTCTGCCTCCCGAGTGCTGGGATTAAAGGCGTGCGCCACCACCGCCCGGCGTCTTTCAATATTTTTAGTGGTTGCCATAGAGACTGAAGTATACAAAACTCTGACTCACATACAAAGGGTAAATTTTACTTCTTTGCCAGTAATTTAATTCGCTTTTATTTCATCATACTCAACTTACCTGATTTACATTATCTTATATTCATTTTATTGTTTTATAGTTTAATTTTGTATTTTAATTTTTATCCAATCATAAATCTGAATTTTATATTTTGTACCCTCTTCTCTATATAGTCTTTCCATATGAGATAGTTTTGCCTCTGCTGTTGATATTATTTCTAAAGGTAAGCTGGTGATAATGAACTCTTTCAGATTTTTGAATGGAAATATCTTTATTTACTCTAAAGATTTTTAAGTTTTCACACAAGTCTGTACATTGAACGCAGCCCCTCCACATCCCCATATCTTTCCTTCCCTTCCCCTTCCTTTCCTTCTCTTCCCTTTCCTTTCCTCTCCCATTAGCCCTCTTTGCTCCCTCAGACAGCTTCAAGTCTACTCTTAAGTGGGGACCACAGACGAGAGCAAACGTATATTATTTGTCTTTCTTAGCATGGCTAAGCTTGGTATGATGGTCTCCAGTTGCATCCATTTTCCTGAAAATCCTGTAGCTTCATTCATCTTTATGGCTGAAAACCACTCCACTGTGCAGACGCCACATGATCCTTATCCACTCCTCAGCTGGTGGACACCTAGCTTGGATCCACAGCAAAGCTACTGTGAAGAGTGCTGCAGTGCACATGGATGCCTCTGATGTGCTGGCATGGAGTCCTGGGATAAATGCCAGGAGCACCTGCTCACGTGCAAGATCTATTTCTAGCTTTTTGAGAAGTGGCCACCCTGGCTTCTGTAAAGGTTGGACTAGTTTACATTCCCACCAGTAGTACAGAAGAGTTCCATTTTGTCCACCTCCCTGCTAGTATTTGTAACTTGTTTTCTTAGTGATTGCCGTTTTGACTGAGGCAAAATGGATTCTCAGTGTAGTTTGACATTTCTCTGCGGGCTAGTGAGAGTCACCATCTTCTCATACCTTTTTTATTGGCCATTTGATTTCATCTTCTGGGAATTGCTCATTTCACTAATAAGCAAGAAATCAAATGAACCTAATCAGATTAACTTTTCCACTGGGTGCTTTCCAGAACTCCCCCCCCCCATATTTACTGTGATATGTTGATGTACATTTTATCTCTTTACTCTGTTCTATGCACGCAGAAATTTACAGCTAGCTGTCTTTTATTCTGCAAAATTCTTAGCCATTATGCCTCCTGTCTTTCCTCGGTTTCACTGTCTTTCCTGCCCTTCTTACATGTCTTGTAAGTCTGATCACTTCTATTCAGATCCAATGATCTGCTGACTTTCCTGAGGAGACGAGGTTGCGGTGTGTGGGCACTGGCTACGTGTGCTCTCTCCAAGCCTGTTCAGCTACCAACAGTCTAACAGGGAATTCCACCAAACCCACAAAGACCACCAGTTGATTCTTACCAGCTGGTAGGGATCAGCCAGCACAGCACTGATTCGGCTTGTGCACTGAGTGTCAAGGGTCAGTTATGTGCCTTCTGTGTTTTTCATCTAGTTTTCTTTGTGCTACTGGAGACCGACCTTTCTGTGGACCAACCCTCCAGTTTATTGCTGTGAAGGAATTAGAGGTATTACAGGTAATTTTGAAGGAGTTAGTGTCACTGATAGACCCACATCATCCCATGACACAGGGAAGAGTAAGCAGTGTCCTTCATCAACAGAATAAGGCACAAAGGAGTCTCCAAGGAAGTGAAAACCCAGGTGAATGTGACGTCACGCAAGCTGGGGAAGAGGACGGTGACAGAAGACAAGGTGAGGGAGACCAGGACCCACTGTATTTGACAACAGGGAACTTGTTGGAAACCTTGATGAGAACAATTCAGTAGGTTCTGTGAGCAATAAAGGAGTCAGCTAAGCCAGGAGACAGCAGGAAGTGGGGTAATGCTGGGAAAATCTTCATGGTGCACATCCCGAACCCACCCCCTTTCACTCCCGAGCTTTGGCACCCCCTCGATCTCAGTGCTATTTGTTTTCCCTTCATCTTTCCCAAAGCTCTCCCTCTTGCCGCTCACCCACACAGTCAGTCCCAGATTCCTTGTACAGAACAACAGGCGCCATCCTGGTGAGGTTGCTCTGTTCGCAGCCGAGATGCAGTTCTTGCTTTTTGTCTTTATTTAAAGAGTGTTTCAGGTGCAGTTTCTCTAGCTGAGTTAGGTGAGTTTTCACATGTTTTGTTTAAACCCATAATACTCTGTTCTAAACAACACACTCTATAGAGTTTCTTGGACGCGTCAAAGGAACTAGATTATAGGTAAAGTGACATCTGCAGGAGTTGGAGCCAGAGAACCCCAAGTTCATATAAAAGCTCTGCATGCCATCTAGAACAACTTATTAATTTCTTAACATTTGCTTTGTTA
Organism: Peromyscus aztecus; assembly: GCA_902168405.1. Lineage (NCBI taxonomy): Eukaryota > Metazoa > Chordata > Mammalia > Rodentia > Cricetidae > Peromyscus > Peromyscus aztecus. The sequence goes on along the minus strand of CABHPQ010161112.1, from coordinate 62,042 downwards.
TTTATACATGGATGATTTATGTAGATCTTTTAAAAACATGATATACATAGCTTACATATAAATTACAAATTTATATATACCTAAAGATATATACTACTAATTTAATCTTCATATAAGTGCACATATATACTTATAAAAATATTAATATAGATATCTGTATCCATCTATCTACCTATCTACTTACTTTCATGCAGATGAATGGAAAGGTCTTAATGGGGCTGATAATGTGTAAATGCAATATCACTGTATACTTAATACTTATATTACTTTATCTTCACTTATTTAAATTTCTCATCACATGCAGGATGAAAGAACAACCATCTCCATTGCAGAGAGAGAACAGAAGCTTGCAGAAGTTAAGGAGATGGCTGGGAGCCAGATGTTGGCCACTAGACCTTCTCCCTTTGCCTTCTGCAAGTGCTGAGCACTTTAAACTCAAGGGCACAGGAGTGGATCAAAAGAAGACATTTGCCAAGACTCACCAAGAAAGTGCTCTGAACTATCAACAAGAGCAGAATTGCTGTTGGTGACTGGGTGCTGTGGAATGTCATTCTGTATGCTGTGGATGTGTTTTGCTCTGATTGATTGGTAAATAAAATGATGATTGGCCAGTAGCCAGGCAGGAAGTATAGGTGGGATAAGCAGACAAGGAGAATTCTGAGCAGAAGAAGGTTGAGTCAGGAGTCGCCAGCCAGACACAGAGGAGGCAAGATGGCAAGGCAGAACTGAGAAAAGGTACCAAGCCACGTGGCTAAACATAGATAAGAATTGTGGGTTAAGTGTAAGAGTAAGCTCAGTAATAAGCCTAAGCTAATGGCCAAGCAGTTATAACTAATATAACCCTCCATGTGTTTACTTGGAGGATGCAAGTAGGAGAGATTTGTCCTGATCATCGGCTGGCCAGGACACAGGAAAACTTCCAGCTACAACTGGACTCTTCTACTTTTGGCTAGAGATTAAACTGAGTACTTGCTGGACAAGTGCTCTGCCACTTGGATTATATCCCCCTTGAAAATTGCTCTGTTTTGAGACAAGCTCTCACTAACTGTTCTGGCAGGCCTTGAACTTACTCTGGAGTCTGCCAGGCCTTGAATGTACAATCACCCTGCCTCAGCCTCCCAAGAAGCTAGAATTGCATATCTATGTCTCTAGACCTGGCTCAAACTGGGGCTTCTAAGTCACATGGCAGACTGTCCCAGGGTCCCTGACTTGAGGTTCAGCATGATGTGAATGTCTGACCTCACACACACACACACACACACACACACACACACACACACACACACGTGTCTTCATCGTGTACACCTTGCTAAAACTGAAGATCCTGCCTGAGTTGTTGCATCCCAAGGCTATTGTGGCAGGACCAGCCACCACTCCCCATTGGGCCTGCTGGAAACAAGAGATTCATTCCACATGAAAAAAAACCTTCAGGATGTTTGGACAATAGTAAGCCAGGATCTACTGCTTAGCAACTATGGCTCTGATCATGCCTCATGACTTCTGTAAGACATGGGTTTCTTAATTACCACATGCAAACAATGGCATTTTCCTTCTAGCATCATGAGAAGTTAAGGACAATGGATGGAAGAATTCCTAGGACAGAGCCTGGCACACTGATGGGAACTAATAATGGATCATTGCTATTATTAACGTTTATTTCTCAGGTTTGCTCAGGTGTAATTGACAGAAATTGCACGTGGTTAAGGTGATGTTTTGATATGTGTAAGGGTTATGACTCAGTTACCACAATCAAGCTAATGAACACATCCACCACCATCTTAGGCACTTACCATTTAACACACTGATGCTGGCCGGAGACGGCTCAGCAGGTACAAGCACTGGTTATGTACACTTGGCGACCTGAGTTCTATTCCCAGAGCTCGCAGGCAGGAGAGAACTGACTCTTGAAATTGTCCTCTGCTGTCCACACACGCATCATGGCATGTGCATGCCTCTTACACACACACACACACACACACACACACACACACATACACACACACACACACACACACGCTACAGGACCATTTTGTATATGTCTGTTTCTGAGTGATGGAGAATGAGAAGTAACAACTGGAACAGGGATGATGGCCCAGTGTAACAGGGCAAGAGGACTTCAGGTCCAACTGAGTGGACTCTCCACTGCATGTGTACTGGCCTGACCGGAGTGAATTATTTATTACTAGAAAGAAAATTTCAAATAAGGAGAGCAGATCACTAAAAAACCATGGAAAAATTCAAGATTGGGTGTGTCATCACATCATCTTCCTTGAGTGTGCCTGTTGCTGTGTTGGGGAATGTAACCTTTTTATAAAGATATCAGTCATACTGGATTAGGATCCAGCCAAAGGAGCTCATTTTAACATAATTATCTCTGTAAGGAGCCTGTTTCTAATAAACTCAAATTCTGAGGTGCTAAAGGTTAGCCCTCCAGTTTCTAAACCCCACCCTTAACAGAGCTCTTCCTTTTCATGTGTAAATCCCACCTAAATGCCTCAGGATCTGGGTCCAGGGTGATAAGAAAAACCTGGCATCCAGGAAGAACTTTCCCTATGATCCATGACAAGTTCTCCACTCTGAAGTCACAATAGTGAGAAATTCTTGAATCTTAGATACAGGAAAAGGTGCAAGAGGGGAATCCAGCCCCTGAGAGCTCATGCTCTGGCCTTTCCACCTCGATTCCTCTTAACTTCAGTTAGGGAGAACACAGTGCATGGGTTCACCACTAGGAAAGAGGATTGGACTCAGGCTTCTGACTATGTCAGCTCACTCTGCTTTGGTGAGATAGGACTTCCGTGGCCCAAGAGCCAGGAAGGGCCATGCTGCCCTGAGCACTCCCAGATATTAAGTTCAAGGACTGCACATGAGTGGCCCAGTGATGGGAACCCATATACACCCTTGCCTCCTCCTTTGGTAGCTCCATCTTTTGCACTACCTTGTTTGCGAGTAGCCACCCAACTTGGTTCTTCAAAGAAAGAAAGTGTGAGGCTATTGGGTACCCTCGGCTACACCAAATACAGTGTTCTGAATAATGGGACAGAGAGTGCTCAAACCACCCAGAACACAGTCTAGGAGCCATTAAGATTCATTTGCTGTCAGTGTTCCTGGAGGTAAGAGGTCACAGCTCTTCAAAGTAAATGAAGATCATGAAGTAGAGGGCCAATCCCAATGGACAACTGTGTCAAGGACAAAAATATTGTGGTTTTTTTTTTTTTTTCATTCAGGTGTGGCTGATTTCCCAAAAGAAAAAAAACACCCTCCCTGTGTGCAAGCTGACTTTTTACTTTGTCAGGGGGACACCTGCTTGGGGATGGAGTAGGGCCTGAGAAGGCTGTGTGTGATTATCTCACTTATTCCCACTTGCTAGTACATTTCTTTTTCTATGACTACATTTCTTCACATTCTGCCTTTTCCCATATGGCTACTCCATAAACACCCCCCTTAACTGATGGCTAGGTAGTCTTCATTTTCTGCCATGAAGTCACTTACCAAGGTACAATATAGAAACTCCTTGAGGAGGGTTGTCCTTCAGGAAGATGCCACCCAGAACTGAGAACTCATGGTCAAGTTCCAAGCTGTTCTCATTCAAATTAGCATACTAGACAACACACGACCTTCCTATGCCTTACTCTAGCCCTCTCCGGGTTCCCCAACACACCTCCCCTAGAGTTACCCACGTCTGTGTCCACAGACACTGGCTGTAGAAAAGCCACCATTTTAAGAAAAAATTTCATGCTTGTGAATTCATTTGATGCTGGACATTATGGATGCAGGGCTTCTGGGAACAGAGCTCAGATAGGAGGGAATTTCCTGCTCCTTGGTGTCAATCCTATTCCCATTCCATTATTGCCTGGAAACCAGGCAATATATGCTACTTGAAGGCATATAAGATATAAGGACCCCTTGCCTAACGCTAAAACCAGAGGGACGTCTGCTTTCTCCTTCCCGCTGCGCTAAGGCATTCCTCCTTCCTTCCTGTCCTCTGGCCTTCTACTTAGGAAGAAACAAGACGACAGAAAAAAGGCTGCTCTGCTGCTCAGCTCAGCTAGGTCCATAGCCTCCACGGGAAGCACGTCAAGGTCACTACTCACATTTGCTGGCACTTGTGCTACCTGCAGGGACTTCCACATACACCCTGGGCCAGGTAGAAGGGAAGGCACATATGGGTGGGTGCTTTTTTAAGGAAGGGAGGGACCAGCCTGCTCCACCTTCCCACCCACCCCCACCCACGACACAGGAAGCCCCCAAGGCTGCTGTGGAGGAAGGGAAGGCACAGGGCACGGTGCTCACTGCCATTAATGGTAAGCCTATAGGTTGAGGCAAGTCCGCATTCCCATCATCCCTCAGCAAGACAGCAGGGTCAGTGAGAGCCAGTAACAGTCATTTCTAAGAGACCCAGGATCAGTCAGGGATTAGCTGTCCCCAAACTTCAAAACCTTACTCTTGTGTTTGTTTGCTTTGAAAGAAGATGCCATTCTGTAGCCTCTGTTGGCCTGGAACTCATTATGTAACCCAAGTTTGTCTCAAACTCCATTCTTCTGCCTCAGCCTCCCAAGTTTCAGGATTACAAGCATTAGCCTCTCTGCTTGGACGCAGAGTGTACTCTTTGTGATGTGGAAAGCAAATTAGCTCTTGCATTTCCTGCAGGATCAGTGGGGACTTTCTAGCCCTAGTGGGTCTTCCCGTTTACCCCCCACAGTTGTGTTGAGCATAAGACAGTGAGGCAAACAACTGGGGAACTAGGCACTGGCACTGGGTTTGTGTTTCTCAGTTTTACAAATCTCAGGATGTTTCTATAATACTTCTCCCATCATTTTTTCTCTAATGAAAGTTTTAGAAATAACTTATATATTTTAAAAACAGGTTATGGTAATGAGTCTACAAAGTCCCTTGCAATCTGGCCATTTTATGTTGCTGACATAAGAAATAGGCTGGGAAATTATAAAGAAGAGCTTTACTTTGGGCTCTTGGTTCCACTACAAGTTTTAAAGGCTGCAATAAACAATGGTATTAGAGCTGACACACTCTCAAGATAACCTGGTAATCCGCAAATCCATTAGTCACACAAATGGACCAGTTACCTCCTGAAGGACCTGTCTCCTAACATCTCATGATGAAGATTAAGCTTCAGTTATGAGATTTGGAGGGAAGAAAGGATATTCAAACCCTACCTTTCTTGGCACTGCTATGCTTGGCAGTCTCTAGAGGCAGAAAAAGACCCCAGTGCAGTCTGAGCCTGAATGTCCATAGATACCCAGCTCCTGGCTACCCTGAGCCTGGGTCCCACCACAGAAGGAGTGGAGGACATATCTTTATCTAATGCTTTCCTGAGAAGACACAAATAGACTTGAAGTCCCCTGGATTCTAAGTGGCAGAGAGCATTCTCTTTGGACCATGTTCTAGAATTTCTAATATAAGATAGGGATGTTCCTGGGAGTGAAATTTCCTTCATATGAGAAGACGGGCAGAGACTTTCTGGTTAACCTGACAGCACTCTACAGGAGCAGCTTGCAGAGTGGTAACATCCTGCTGATGCTCCAAGCCCGATGGCAAACTTCTTGTGGGCCCCTAGAAGGCTCTTGGCATCTTGGGGACAGGAAGACCACATAGCTCTGGGACATCAGTTTTTCTGGCGTACCTGCTTCTCCCTTTTTTGGAAGTTCTTAGAACCTGTGGGAACATGCACGTATGTGACCTCACCTTGTGCTTGCTCAGGGCTGGGCCAGCTGAGTGTCTTTCATGCAAAAGATGTCAAAAGTCAAGAACACGCTAAGGGAAGATAAGAGGCTGTAGCACGAATCTTAGAAGGTCTTACTAATAAAAACAAACCCAAGCCAGGTATTGGGGTGAGTGCTGGAAGATCAGAGAAGCAGAACAAGCCACAGCTACCTCACCTCGCCAATTCCTCAGCTGATCCTGTTTCTTCAGACTAGAAGCTTCTGAGTCCTCATCCAGAATGAATCTCAGCTGAACTGTGCTGCTCAAAGCCTAAAAGCTTAACCAGCCAAATGCTTCTAGTTTCTGGTCTTCACGCCTTGTATGTCTTTCCTTTCTACCATCATTCCCTGGGATTAAGGCTCGCTTTCTGGGATTAAAGGCGTGAGTCACCATGCTTGGCTGTATCCTTGAACAGATAGATTTCTGCCCCTGGAAGGCTAGGATTAAAGGCGTGTGCTACCACTGCCTATCCTAAGTATCTAGTGGCTTTTCTGTTCTCTGACCCCAGATAAGTTTATTAGGGTACACAATATTTGGGGGAACACAATACCACCACAAGAGGCAGCAGCTTAATTTACGTGGTGAGATGCGATCCAGTGTCTCTTCCCGTCAGGACGATGTGGGATCTTTGATTCTGCACATCTGGAAGAGTCCAGTGAGCCTGCACCATAGAAAAGGCAGCAGTGAGATGTGCTAACACAGAGAACTAACATGCCCAGGGAACTGAGTCTGTCATTTGTGGTCTCCTCAATGACCAATTGAGCCAGCTGCCTCTGTACACCCCTCTCCCTCAACCCCTGCTCTCCCCACTCTCACTCACCCCTGCTCGGCTTGCATCTCGTCATCTCTGTGCCAGATACTATGCTAAGCACGTCAGAAGACGTGACTTATATGTGGAATTAAAATAATGATCACATAAAAGCATAGAGCCGAATGATAGTAACCAGGGGCTGGGGAGAGCAAAGAAAGCCGCAGAGACTGGTCAAAGATAAAAAAAATTTAAAGCCACACAGGAGAAATAAGTTTAAAAGGTCTGTTGTCCAAAACCAGTGGCAACAGTCAATTACATGTATGGTTTTGTGCTCTTGAAAAATGCTGAATGAGTGGATATAATATGTTCTCACCACAAAAATCACACCTATGTCAGGTGATACATATTTTAATATGCTAAATATAGTCACTTAATATATATGTGATTGTGGTTCAAAACATCATATTGAAGATGATACACATAATTTTATATGCTTATTTTAATAAAAGCATAAAATCATGAAAAGAAAAGAACTATTAATTCAATGAATTTTCCTATGGAGCTCTTGTCAGAATTGGTACCGTAGCTCTCCTTCGGGGATGAGGTAATTCAATGACCCAAAGGATGAAAACCTCAATGGAAGTTTCACTGCTGACTGGTCACTCTCGCACATCTACAATATTATCTGTTATATACCTCCACCTTCATGTCACAGAAGAAGGGATTTAATTATGACCTAGCAAGGAAAAAGTGCTTCCTTCCTCCCACATACAGTACACTATGGATTAAATTGTGTCCCCATCTCCAAGACTTCTTAATTCTCATTAGAGTGTAACTGGATTTAAAGATGCAAGCAAGGGGGGGGTGTCTTTAAATGGGTGATGTCAATTAAAATTAGGTCTCGGGAGCAAGTCTTAACCAACATAATGGTGTGCTTATAAGAAAGATATTCAAGGTCTAGATAGCTCAGAAGTTGAAAATACTCATTGCTCTTTCAGAAGACCCAGATTCAGTTCCCACCACTCACGTCTGGCACCTTTTTATGACTCCTGAAGGCGCCTGCAAACATGTGATGCACACAAGCTCCTGTAGGCACACAGACATATACATAAAATTAATCGATTAGCCAATTAATGAATGAATTAAAAATTAAAAAGGTGATCAGATCACAGACACAAAGAAAGATGACCATGTGACACAAAGGATGTTGACAGACACCTGTGAACTACAGAGACCTAATTCAGGGGCAGGAGTTCCTCCGCTTAATTCCTTCATCTCAGATTTCCAGTCTCCCAAACTGGGACAATACAATTTTGTTAATGCTGCACTGTGTAGGTATCATGGCTCTAGTGGACTCACATACCCTGACTCACACAGGGGGATGTGACATGGAGACACTCCCACCCACTCTGCCTCATTCTCCCATGGGTGGATATCCTTTCTCTGCTGAGGTGCATCCAGCGTACACACATCTGGAGTCTGAAAGACATCTGAGCAGGCATTAAGGTCTAGGCCTCATGGTAGAGGGCATGTTCTGTAGGAGATCCTCAAGTTCAACCCCAGACCCAGAACACATTACTAAGTATATTTATACATAATTTTATATATGTGCATGTGCTTATTAATGTATGTACCTATGTAACAGGAAATAGTGCCGGTAACCATAGGTGACTGCCAGCCCGTCTGGGACTCGGAAGAGGTGGTGATTCTGGAAATCACATGAGGAGGAGGCAGATTGGGGCAAAGGGCACATCTGGCTTCTCAAGGAAGGATGTGGATCTTTATTCCTAGAATAGCAACTACCCCAAAGGATTTTATGGGGGAGTTTTGTGACCAGGTTTAGTCTCACAGATGATTTGGGCAACTGAAATTTGGTTTCTTATGGTAAAATGATTTCTTTGGTCCCCATCAATGACAGTGAGAAGACCTGGGTTGGCAACTTGACAGTTTGTTCCTTATATTTCCCTAACATGGCCTAGGGGGAGGCAAGTGAGTCCTTCAATCACACTGCAGAGGAGCTTGCTCAAACCCTAACTGGCAGAAAGAGTTCAGCCCTGGAATTGATTCCCTAACTACTGGAGATCAGAAGCAATGCCATGCACTTGAAAATGGTCCTACAGCCAAGCAGAGGAGGCAGCAGCGTCCTTGTTGCTAAGCAACCACTCTCAGATAACATCCACAGGCTGTTGCATCCTTTATCCAGGCTGTTAGCTCATTACAGATACTGAGATAGATAGAGGCCTAGCTAATCTCATTATAACATCGTTTCATTTGGAGCACGTTCTTTGTTCTTAGTGTAAAAGGTGACTGAAGGAAAGATCTGGAAAGAGGCATTAAAGGCCTGGGTAGTTAGCATGAAGACAGAAGTAGCAGCCCACAGCACTTCATATCTAGCATGGTTACGAAAACAGGATAAATGTGTATCCAATGGGGCTTTTATTAATTTTCAGTAATGTGATAACGTTCCTATAAAAGTAATTTATAGACAGACTTGAGGCAGCTCTGGGAATTGAGCTTGTGGGATTAGGGAAGAGCCGCAGGCCTCGGTGGGGAGTTGCGTTGAGTTTGTGTTTCACGGTTGAGGTTGCTGCTCTTTGCTCTCAAATTTCAAAATTACAGCCACTCAGTGTAATGCAGCAACCCGGCTGTGAACTCTGAGTCAGGAAGGATACGGGGAGACTCTGCCCCCCAGGTTCAAAACTGAGCAGAGGGGGGTTGATTGCTGAAATTTTGTTTTCTCTGAGGTGACCTTGTGATGGTTGTGGCTGGGACCCTGTAAATGAGGACCTCGGGGAGGGGACAGAGACAGGCCAGGCAGGTGACACTGGTGTTTACTGAGAGACCTACATGAGACTTTGGGGTGGTTTTCAAATGAGATAAAGTATAGAGGTAAGCTTCGCCTCCTGTTTTGCTCCAGCTGTCTTGGGATCCCAAAAGAACACTTGTGGCTGAAGTCAAGGGATTAAATGCAGCTTGTGGGTGGGGAAAGGAAAGACCCACTCCTCAGTGAGATGTACTTCGAATCCACAGAGCAAGTCGAGGAGCCGAGGAGAGCATTCCAGCCATATCAGTTGCATGTGTAAGGTCCTGAAACAGCAAGGACCCTGGCTGGGTTCAGACAAGAGAGAACGTTGGGGGGGGGGGGGCAGAGCTGACAGAAGGGGCCTTGCCAAGAGCCAAAGAACGTCCCCACCCCAGCGGGCAGTACAGATGACGTTTGTCTTCAGGGTCATGGATATGTAGGGAAAGCCCTGCGTCCTACCTATTAGCAACAGGAGACCACACCCCCGCACACTCCTCACCCCCACCCCAATCCCCCACCCCCACACCCCAATCCCCCACCCCCACTCCGCCTTTCCTCCACCCCCGCTAATAGTCTCAGTCCAGTGCTTTCCTGAAATGGCTTCTGGACACTCCCGACCGGGTCTTCATCCGTCCCTCTTCATGCCCACCTAACCTAGAGAATCATTCTTCACATTTGCCCGTCATCCTTCCTTCCCCACTCTGCCTTCCTTTCCCCTTTGCTCGTCTCTCCTCCCCTTTTTCTTTCAGTTTTATTTGACTTTAAAAACAGGCTATCATTTTGGAGCGCTTTTAGGTTCCCTGAGCAGAAGTTGCCTTTTTCCACACACCTTCTGCAGCACACGCAGGCGGCTTCTCTGTGTCACACCCCTCCACAGCGTTGGCTTTCAATAGCGGACGAGCCTGCCTCGGAAACTCAGCCCACCTTGTCCTTAGTTTGAGGGGTCCTTGGTCTGTTACACGCTGTGGGACTCAAACAATGTCTATGTCTACCACTGTAGAACCACATGGAAGTTCCACTGCCTTAAAACCCCTCCAGGCTACGTCTGTTTGTCCCTTCCTCTCCTAAAGTCCTGCCAACCACAGAACCTTTTACCATATCCATACTTTTGCTTTTCCAGAAAACCGCATAGATGGAATTAGATTGACTTTACATAGTACTATCCATGGAGGTTCTTCATGTATTTGTATTCAGAACTGACTTCTTACTATTAATGATACTCCGTTGTCTGGACTTAACACTGTTTGTTTATACTTTTACCAATTGAGACAATTTGGTTGTACCCAAACTTGGGCAATTATGATGAAAACTGGTATAAACACCCCTGTGTGATTCTGTGTGTGGATATAGTTTTTACCTCCTTAGGCAAATACCAGGGAGCAAAAGGACGGGATCATACTGAAGAGTGGATATGTCTCTTTGGATACTCAAGACAAACTCTTAACTGTAAGACTGTAATTTTTTTCAAAAAAAAATCATATGGTTCTGATATACAATCACTGAGAGCACACATTTCCACTTCAAAGAGGAGGCATTATATGGCTGATAGCAAAGAAAAACCAGGAAGACCCAAGCCAACTCTAAACCAGCAGGGCAAACACTAGATCCCACAGATCCTCATCCACCATCTGAGTGTGTGGTGGCATCATTTGATTTCCAGTGAGATCTGTAGCCTTGTCCTTGGGTCCTGCTATACACAGCACACATGGCTCTTTCTTGAGACAGCTCCATTCAGTTCCTGCAGCTTTCTTCAGCAGACAACCCACATTCTTGGGATCCCTCAAATATTAGAATCTCTGATGATACTTAGGCTTCTTCACACTCTCATGCATTGGTCCACTCAGGGTCTCCTTACAGAGACTCCAGTCCTGTTTCCACACTGCCTGGCCTCATGGACTTCTTCTGGCTCTTTGCCATCATTTCCAAGACTTTATAACTCTCGTATTTTGCATGCCCACAAAATGAACAGCCACCACATAGTCAACAACAAGTTCCCTTGCAAGCTCTGAATGCAGCCAGCCCCATCAGACCACAGCTTTAGCAGTCTATGAACGTCTGCATGACTGAATCAAAGAAAGCACTTTGCTAGAAAGTCCTCTTCAGTTAGGACAACCCTAAAATGGTGTTCTTTTTATTGAAAATCTTTCAAATGGGTTTTCAGTTTTTCACCTTAGAGCTTTCATTGGGTGGAGTCCTGCTCTCAATGTACCTTTCCTGTAGTTTCTTTTTAATGATACCAATATCTCCAACAACTAGGGCTGTTTTGTTCGCAGCTTCAAACAAAAGCAAGCGTCTTTCCTCAGCAGACTGCATTTTCCACATCTTTCTACCATTCTGTTTTGAATTCTTACTACAAATCAGTCTAAAATCTGCAAGTCATAACCATGCCACGGCCTACCTGCAGTGGTATCTGAAAATTGCCTGCACCAAACAAATTTGTTTGTTACATTTAATTTTCATCTCTCAATTTTTTAGGATGCAGAGAGAATAAAGCTATCTGCTCTTTGCTACAATGTAGTATGGATGACCTCTAATGTCAGTCCAATTTCTGACAGCATCTTTTCTCCCCCTCTGAAATTTCACAATCACAGGTCTCTTTTGTCCCCATTTCTATCAGTATTCTTATATTCTCAACACCTCCCAGAACGGCCCATTAGTCTGTGATTATAGTATCCCAGTGTTTCTCCAGCCTCAAACCCTTCCGCATTCTTCCTTTCAAAGGTCTATGAGCCACATGGCCAGGTTCGTCATGGGGACAGCTGCACTTCTCGTGCTAATTTCTCATTGCTGTGATGGAATATACGATGGAAGAAATGTAAGGAATGAGGCTGCAAGGGCTCCTGGTTCTCAGCCCATCACTGAAGGGAGGGCAGGGCAGCAAGAGAGGGTGGAGGGAGGACCCCTCACACCTTAGCCTACCAGGAAGCAAAGAGCTGCACTAGAAATGGCCTGGAGTAGAACTCCCAAAGGCCTGCCTAAGTTCACCAGCTTGGCCCCATGTCCTAGAGGTTTTGTAACCTCCCCAAATAACCTCTGCCTGCTGAGGATCAAGCGTTTATATGCAGGTGCCTGTCAGGGATGCTTCAAATGCAAACCATAACAGCAATACACTATAAGAACAAGTTACACCTCTTCAGTTATTTATGCCTTTTAAAATCTCATTCAATAATATTTCCTAAATTTTCATATGTTGGGTCTTTATATCTTTCATCAAATTTGTCACCAAATAGTTAATATGCTTGATATTGTAAACTGCTATTTTAAAATATTTTATCATTTGCTGTTGGCATTGTATGCTACAAATCTACTTAACTCTTTTATTCATTCTGGTCACTTTCTATGGATTCCATCAAAATTTCTACTCAGGGGTTAAACAACCTGTAATAAAACAAAACCCAAACTAGTGAGTGCAGTGGTGCACACCTGGAATCCCAGCTTCCTGAGAGGCAAGTGTGAAGCTGTCCTGAACAACCTGGTAGGATCTCCCACATAATCAAAAAGACAAAAGACCAGTTCAATGGCAGAGGGCTTGCCTAAGTGCATGGCGTCCTGGCCTCAGTCCCCAGCATTAAAATGGTTGATTCTTTTTTTCCAACATGGATGTTCAGGCTAGAATCCTCAGTGCAGGCCTTCTGCCAAGATCCCAGGAGGAAATCACCAAGTTCTTCTCTAATTGGGATGATAGCTTTAGGCTTATTGTTCTTAATTATTGAACTTTTCTCTCCTGCTTCATTTTACTGAAACATTATTAGAAATAGGTATAATACTTTAAAAAAAACAAAATAAACAAGAAAGAATGACCAGAAAAGGAAAGGAGGAAGAGGGAGGGAAGAAAGGAAGCTGTTTGAATAATCACATGGCTTTTCTCTCCTGGCGACCGGAATGGAAAGCCGGAGGGATAATTTTCCAATGTAGCCAAGCCTATATTCCTGGGTTAAACTTCACATCATTGACCGTAATGCATAGCATACATTCTGTGTAGCACTGATTTCGATCTACTGTATACACCCCTTATCTCATTTCAAGGGGTGGGGGGATATCAGTCTGTAGTTTTCTTTTCTTGCCATGTTTTTTTGGGTTGATATAAGGATTATGTGTACTTCAAAGACTAGGTGTCTAAAAGTGGGTTTTGTTTGTTAATAAAAGACCTACCACTTCTTCTTCGGTGGAATTTTTCAGGGCCTGGGCTTTTCTTTGTGAAAAGGTTTTCACCACACCTTCAATTTCTTTGTTAGCTTTTGGGATTTTCATCTTAGGAATTTTTTTCCTGAGGGAGCTTTGGTGATGGGTGAGCTATGATGCTGTAAGAAGATTCGAAAGGAGGTTTGAACGGCAGAGGAGGAATGGGTGAGTGATGGAGGCAGGAACGAAGAAAATTGTTTGAAGACAGGGTTGATGTATCTACTTGGAGTAAAGTGGCAAAGAGGACTGTGGTGGAGAAGAAAGTCTCCAGGCTGAGAGTCTCTGAGCCAGCAAAGTCGATGCCCATTATGAAGGTATCAAGGTTTTTGCTGAGTTGTAGTAAGTGTTACAAGGTGCTAACCCAAGCCCTTTTCCATTCCTTAAGAACTCTGCATCCACCAGTAACAGGGCCTAGGGATGCCTCCTAACCAGCGTGAGCATTCCTCCGGTGCCCAGGCCATGGAGATCCGCAGGACCATGGCAGTAGTGACCCATGGGGTTGTGGGGTGCCTTGGAAAGTCTCACACCTTGCCACCGGTTACACACACTGCATTTTGGAGAACCAAGCAGCATCCCCATCCTTTCTATTTTCCTGCAGTTTCCTTTCTCAATAAAGCTTGTGATGGCAGACACAGGCAGAGGAGTGCCCTGTAAAGACCACAGGGGCCACTTTCGTCTCTGGCTTTACAGCAAATAGTTGTCCGGGCACCAGGACTGACAGGCGGACAGAATGAGCTGGGTGGGGTGAACAGTGTTAGAGGCAGTTCTTGGGCAACACAAGGAGCTGACAAATAACAGCAAACATCTTGAGGCTACTTCAGACTGTCGCTCCATTGGCCGGAGTTCACAGTGAAGGAGGAAGCTCTCAGGCTAAGGCCCAACCTGGATACCACTCAATCTGTGACTCTGAGATCTACAATGATCACAATGGTCTGTGCTTGAAGGAACAACCTCCTAATGGCTTCAGCCAGGCTGGCACTCTTAAAGGAATCTTTCAGCCAGAATCTTTCTTGTGATGTGTACAGAAATGGGGAAACTCAAAGAAACAAACAAACCAACAAAAAACCAGCTGCCTATGGAGACATCACTTAAAATAAACATGAACCAGGCACAAGATGCATGGCCTACTCTGCATCCTACCCCAGGACAGCTGGCAGAGTATCGATAAAATGATGTCCATCCCTCAAGCAGCTCTTCCTGGCCATGACACTGGGCTTTGCATTGATGAGTAAACCGCCCACTGGACTTGACTTCCTCATTAAAATACAAAAGCTACAGATCAGGCCAAGGCTTGAGATGGGAAAGGGCATCATCCTGGACTAGCCCTGGTAGGGTCTCCGGAGGGACTTGCAAACACTTTCCCGTCTTGCAACACACAGCCCTCACTTGGCCAATGTCCGCTCCCTCTTCACATGCAATTCTCCGAAAAGGTCCTTGTCTTGAGCAGAATGAGGAGATCAGCTTGCTATGCTGATGTTTCTCCATTTGTTGGGTTGCCATGAGTTGACATTGTATCCCGAATGTTCTGCCAGGGAGCTTAATGGACAATTAGCTGAACACAGGGATCATGGTAACCAGCCCTGGCAGATACGTATTGAAGGTTGCAAAGCCACAGAGCTTCTTATACAAATATTTCAAAATGTTCCCTCTCCTCTCCCACAGATAAATAACAGCACAAATGAGCTGAGTTCAGCGCACACTGGACTCATTCTCTCCCACTTCGACATGGATCAGATCAGCCAATGATTTGCCCCTGAATTTTCTATCACACCCACTTCACACTTGCATACATGTGGGGTGAGGTACAGGTTAAATATATGTTTTTTTTTCTTCATGTCATCTTTTAGAACAATCAAACCACAGTGAGTAATCTCAGAGGAGTTGAATTCATTGCATTCATGATGGGACCTAAAAGAAACTTCTTTTTTTTTTTCCCCAAATATTTTCTTGACTGCCCACCAATTTCAACACATTTGCTTTGGCCTTCTTCCTGTGATACGATTTCTTCTTTTGTAAGACAGAAATTCCCCCCTATTCTCCTGGGACATGGAGATGAGCATGGGAGATGGAGAGGTTGATCCCTGATTGCAAATTTCACTTGGGATGAACTCCTGAGGGAGTTCTAGAAGTATCCATTCCGTCTCTACTGGCTGGTCATGGCTTTGCCCCTGCATGGTGTGTCCATCTTCCTTTCCTCCATTCCCTAACTTCCTCCCTTTCTCTTACCCTCACCTCCTTCACTGTTCCTTCCTCGCCCCTGCTTTTCCCAATCCACTTGACACTCTAGGGTGAGCCATCCTAGCCCTCCATTGTCAAGCTGCTCTCTGATAAAAATGGCCCCCCCAACACCGTTTAAGGATGTAGGAAGCTTTGGGGATGGCATTGGGGATCTTCCACTGCATGCCCTCAACACCTTGTCGAAGGTGATGGCAAGCTGAGGGCTTCTCCATGACTGAAAATGTCAACAAATGCTTGCTTCTATAGTCTCTGTGCATGTTAAGAGGAATGGGCACAGATGCCTGGAGTGGAGTCTGCAGAGGAAAGGCAGCCTACAAAGCACACCCCAAGATCCCCCCTGCTTTGTCACAACTCCTTCCCTAGCCCTCATGGGCTCCCACAAAGACAGCATGCCCTTGCTGTCTTATTCCAGATTGTGCCAGTATTTTTTGTTTTCATTTTTGTTTAGTTTTTTAAGACTTGGCCTATCTACACTTCTGCTCCTGAGTTGTTTGAGTATGTGTGTGTGTGTGTGTGTGTGTTCATTTGCTTGTTTGCTTATTTTTCTCTTTCTCCTTTTATGCAGCAGACCTTTCCTGGAAACCTCACTGCTGCCTGCTGGAAATTCTGCTTTCCTTTCTCTGTCCTTCAGGCAGTCCTCTCCATAGCCCTCACATACAGGCTAAGATGTCTTCCTGGAGCCACAGTGCCAACCCCAGGGTTTGCTGTTCCAGCTCCAGCATCCCAGTGAAGACTGCACAGTTGGGCCTGGAAGCACATGGGAGGAGGCAGTGGAAGTGATGGTGAGACACTACTAACACAGATGCAGGGAATCAGCAGAAAGCCACACTCACTTTTCTAGCTGCCACCCACTCCCCCTCTTACCAAGTTGTGCTTCTGAAAGTCTTTGACCAGCCAGGGAACTCACATGGGCATGGAATGGATAGTGTATTTCATTATAGCCAAAGTTACTCTCTTGTATTTTTAAACAGTATTTTTATTGATTATTTAAGAATATCATGCATTGTCTTTTGAACATATTCAAGTCCAACTTCTTCTGTAACCATCTCCCACTCCCTCCCTTTTCCTTGCCACTCAACTTTGAGATTTCTTCTGTCTCTGCCCCGTATTGAGTCCAGTTTATGTTGCCCAACTAGTCTTGGGATTGGGGTCTGCCCTGGCATGTAATCTACCTACCAGTGGTTACGTCGTTAAAGAAAACCAACTCTCCCTCTCCCAGAAGCTACCAAATGACAATATCTAATGAGCTAGTGGTGAGATTTCATGCCCACCTTCCCACCTCTATGTTGGAAGTTGGTCTGGCTGGAGCTCTCCCAGGTCTTGTCCATGCTATCACAGTCACTGTGAATTCATATTTGCAACCTCTTTTTTGTGTCTAAAAAACACAACGTGTGTTTGTGGTTATGGTGTTATGGACCACCTCTGGCTTTTAGAATCTTTCTACCCCTCTTCCAAGAAGATCCCTAAACCTTATGGGGAGGGGCACCATATGAATGTTCCATGTGGGGCTACACATCCCCACAGTCTTTTCTTCTCTTCATATTAAGAAGTTGCAGGGGATCTCTGTGTTAATTGACATATACTGTAAGAAGAAGTTTCTCCAAAGAGGGCTGAAAGATGTTCCGGTCTATAGGTATAGCAATAAGTCATTGGGAGTCATTTTAATACATGCCCATTTAGCAGAATCATAGTAGTGGGCTCTTCCCTAGGGCCTAAGAGCTATTTAGTCACAGGTTCTCAGCCATTTTAACAAGGCCAGGTATGGGGTCCATCTCATAGAGCAAGCCTTAGATTTCAGCAGAGAGCTGTTGTTTACCCCCATAACATTTGTACCACTACTGGACCAGTGGTCTTGTCAGGCCAATCGTTGTTTTAACTAGCAAGGCTCACAGCTACGTGAGACTGAAGATTATTTCTCTGCTTCAAATGGGTGCTTAACAACTTTCAGCACCATGAACACTAGCCAGGAGGAATGAAACTTCCCAGGTGAGAACTAGCTTGATTTCTCCATGCTCTGTGTCTCCATGCTGGTATGTCCTCAGCAATGGGATCTTACTGTGAAGTTCTAGAGAGCAGCCAAAGTATTGATTATAACCTGTTACTGCTTGAAGTGGGAGTGTCTAGGTGACTTCATTGGTCAACAGCTCAAAAACAGATAGCCTCTTTCTGGTACTGCAGTTTCTGTTTGCTAACATGAGATATCTAGTTGGGGTATTATCCCTCTGTTGCAGGATAACTCCATTACAACATTGTTTTCTTTTGTGAGAATTATATAGGTTGCTTTCCCCAACAAGTGCCAAGACTATTGGATCTGACAATGTTAGACCACAGAGAGGGTGACACCTCAGGACAGCTCTAAACCAGACTGCCTGGGCTCAGCAATCAGTTAGTTGGTGACTCAGGCAGAGTGTTTATGCTTTCTGAGACCCAGTCTTTCTGTTTCCAAAATCACAGTGATGTGTACTCTATAGGCTTGCTCTGACAAGTGACTATGTAAGTACCAGAGAAGCAACTTCCTCACCAAGGATCCACTAACAGTTGATCTGCTGCCTCAGAAACAAAACTGTTGAAGTCCAGCAGAGTCACATGGCCTCTTCCAACTTCGATCTGAGCACTTTCTCCATGCCCTAGAAACCTTGACCAAATGCTTGGGAAGCCACATTGAGCAACAGGCACCCATGTAAATAACTTTGCTTTGACTTTTTGCAAAACACATTCTGTTGTGCCAACCAAGTTCATGAAAACAATTGTTCAGGAAGTCTGTTTTCTTAGCTACTAAATAATAGTTCTGCATTGCAAGGAGAAATGCTATTTACATTCAAAGATTGAAGGTTTGTGAAAAACTTTGCCGTAACAGAATCTGAAAAGTCAGCAAGTTCTTAGTTTTGTGTCCAGTTTTTGACATTTCCTTCAACATTGCACAAAACTGTCTCCCGCATCCTAATGCAAACAGCTCTGTGCAGAAATAAAACAGCTATGCTGCTGTTTCAGATCTGCCTCTGCTTGTGAGCCAAGTATTTTCAACTCTTACAGGGGACCAAAGGACCTTGTCTCTGCTTTTCATATACTTCTGAAGAGACTTAAATGCACATGCTATAGAAAAGGACACCGAGACAAAAACAGAGTCGCTTAAAGGCACCAGAAAGGTTTTGCAGGACCATGCAGGTGTCAGGTAGATTGGCCTAACACAAACCGACCTAAATTTAAGTTAGAAAATGTGGCAATTCAATCAATCCACTCCTGGGTCACAAACAAACATCTAATCACTGGGTTGCTTTGGATGCATCTGGGTAAGGGATTTTGTAAACAGGGCTCTGTCTCTTGTGAACAGCATGCTGAATAGCTTATGTGATGTTCTTAGGACGTAAAATACTTCTATGAGCTCACATCTGTGGGGTTTCACCTGTGCACCTCAGCAATGCATCTTTTCACTCCATTCCATTTGGACACTGTCTACCTGGAGTTGGTACCAAATCCTACAGGCCTCAGACTCAGTCCCCAGGACTGATCCCACATATTTCAGATGCCTCAAATTATCTTATTTGTGTTTCTGGAAGACTGGCTGTGGACAGGATTTCCACAACCTCTGCTTTGGCTTATTCACTTATTAGAATGGCCCGAAGAAGGCCGGAAACAAAGAATATTAAAGGTGCATAGAGAATGGTCTCAGAGCTCCCACACGCTCAGTGCTTACCACTCTACTGGGACTACCAAGGCCTTGGCCATCAGAACCCTCCAATCTCATCCTTTTGAGTTAATGGAAACTCCAGTAGATAACCAAGACTAATTAAGTAATTGTCCACAATTGCCACCTTATCCTTCAGCATCCTCCTTCTCACCAGGTTGGGGATGGAGCTAAATGTCCCAATATTCTCTTCTTGCCTGTCTTTATGGTGACTAGCTTCATCCTCATGTTTTTTGGGGGCTGCCAGCTAACTTTCGATCTTTGACATATAGAGAGAATCACATCTTCCTGAAGATTTCTATGTGTTTAGGAGTGGTTTGGCAACCAAATCTATTTTACACTATCACTAAAGACTTTTGTTGGCTTTTCAACACATTTTCTAGTTTACAAATAAGATTAAATTTTCGCTTTCTCTCCATCTGAGAACATTTAGTGGTGAAAAGAATACAATAAATGGTGCTCCCCACCGTAAGACTTTATGAAATAATTTCTCAAACAATGGTCATTTGTATAATTTGATCTTTTCCAAGAGAGATAAGCAAAGACATAAATCACTGTAAAGTTCAATGAACATCCTAAGGTGCACGGAACTATGTTTCCTTTTCTGTGATTTCCTCATCCCCTTAGTGAATTCAATTTTTGTTTTAGAGAAAAAACAGACGTAGAGGAAAGACCTGGAATATTCAGAAATGCTTCAAGAATATCTTCTTTAAGGAATGCATAATTCATTATAAGCCGGTGTGTATGAGTGCTGGGGAACTGAGGTGGAGATGCAGCAGGTACTTAGAAAGTGCTTTGACTAGAAAGCACTGACTCCTCACTTGGTCCCACACGGTAACGGTAACGACAAGCAGGAAGGAGCCTGACCTCTCTCCTTCATTTGTCTCTGTCTCCATGAGCATCTTCCTGTCAGGTTAAACAGATCCCCCAACCATATTTGAAGATGTCTAGTCATTGTCTGGCACTTGCAGTTGCTTTAGGTTCTGGGAACAATAGGGTTGGTCAATAAACACCCTTCTGACTAAACTAAAACTACCGCCAGCCAGACGACCCCTAAGTGAGGGTCACTGTTGACTGTGATGGGGCTGTCACCTGCAGCGAGTGATCACTCATGAGAACCAGATTGCTCCCCTCAAGTGATGATGGCAGTGACATCTTCAGACCATGCTGCAGAACCAGAGCCGAGCAAGGATCAACCAGCTCACACCTGGATCAAAACTGCTTAATTTTGCACACCTTTCACCCCTGCTCAATTCTTCTGTTTAAACCTAAAATGCATGTCAGTGCCCTGAAGACAAATTTGGGGTTGCTGAACCCCTTAATCAGTTCCTCTTTTCCATGTGGTCACACTTTTATTAGATCTCCTTTCTCTTCCTTTCTCGGTTAATCATGTCTTTAATTACTATTTTGGATGGTGGCTGTCTCACCATTAGCACTCTGGGAGCCCTGGCTTTTGCTCTAGGACTTACGCCAGAGGTGGACTTGGGCAGGGTTTGAAGGAGGCAGGCGGAGCTTCTGGCTACCCCTTTTCTCCTCTGTCGTTTGACAGAAGCCAGTGTTACTGCTGGATAGATGGAGATTTGGAGTCATGTTCTAGGGATTTATATGCATGCTTTCTCACTGTTCAAACCCAGTAGGAATGCATTTTCGGTCCTGCAAAGAGAGGAAAGAAGAAACCTCACAGGCCTTGTTGTGTTTAGTCGTTTTTTGTTTTTGTTTTTTTTTTTGTGTTTGTTTGTTTTCTCAAGACAATGCACAGCACTTGCAAAAGAAGCAGCTAGCAAGGATTGGAGGCCATAAGAAGATAAGGAAAGAAGAGAGATGTATAGAACTAAGCTTTCTGCTTTTAATTTTGGCTCTCAAAACACAGCTCGGAGCCCTCACAGCAAGGCAATTATCTGTGACACTGTGAACAAAGACATCACACTCTCTACTGGCTTCTAGCTGCCTTGTATATTTCCCACCCGGCTACACGTGGTAGTTAGTCATGGGTTTTGGTTATTGTGGTAGTTTTCCTGAAAGTGTGGGCTGATTAAGACATTCCTTCTGGTGAAGGTATCTGAGGGTGGTGCTTTCTTGATTAAATTTATTTCTTTCAATTCTACAAAATTCTGAACTCCTCCGTGGGGTCATTGCAGAAGCGCAGCAAGCTGAATGAGCATGCTTTTGAACTTGGGAGCTCAGAAAGATTTGGCAATATTGGCATTTTCTTTTCTCAGCTTTCCCGGATTTTTAGCTGAGGCATGTGTGCCCTTCATCTGCTCCTCATTAGAATATCATCGTCCCTCATTTGAGAGTTCTTGGTGCCTTAGTCAGAACTAAGAATACTCTTTCCTCCGGATACCAGCCGTAGACTTCCCAGAGCTATGACAGAAAGGGAAGGGGCCAAGCTCTTGAGAGACTGACAGAGCCCACTTTATGGTGTCACGGGAAAGACAGAGCCCGTGGCGTTTGACAGGGCACTAATTCAGATGACCGGCTGGCACGGACTCTCAAGAGGAGAACCAACCAACCTTCAGGCATTGTTGCTTCTGACACATGTGAGTCATCAGACACAAATGTGTCTGAGGGAGGCTGCAAGCATGGGCATCACCTTGAATTTGGAAGGGCAAAGCCTATTCATCCCTCTTCTTGGTATGCACACACCCTTTCATTCACTAGTACACAAACTTGGTTTCATCATTAATAAACGGTAAACTTATAAGCACAGCAAAGAGTTGCTTTTCAATAAATGTCTTCGTGATTAATTATGAGTAAACACTACAGTTGTGTACCTATTTTATGTATCTATACACCCGGGGCTGTGTAAAAATTTCTCAGGCAGAAAGGGTTCATGAGTGGAAAAAGCTTAAGAAGTTTTTGGATGAAGTCATGAACATTGATGTCTCACCTTCCGGAGGCTGGAGATCCAAGATCAGGGTGTGAATGTGATTACCTTCTTCCCAGGCCTCTCTCGGTGGCTGAAGATGGCAATCTCAACCTGTGTCATCCATGATCTTTCTTGTGTGTTTGTGTCGTTATGTCCTCTTCTCATACTTGATTAGCATTGACACAAAAGTCCCCATTTTAATTTAATCACTTCCTTAAAGACCTTGAGTTGCTGGGAGCCTGGGGTGACGGCTTAACAGTTAAGAGCACTGACTGCTCTTCCAAAGGACCCAGATGCAATTCCCAGCACCCACATGACAGCTCACAAGTGTCTGTAATTCCAGTTCCAGGGGATCTGGCATCCTCATGCAGGCAAAACCCCAATGTACATAAAAATAAATAAAGAAGGAAAGAAGAAAGAAAGAAAGAAAGAAAGAAAGAAAGAAAGAAAGAAAGAAAGTCTTAAAAATACCTTGACTTGCTTGGCATGGTGGCCCACACCTTTTACTGGAGCACCAGGAGGCAGAGGCAGGACAACACTGAGTTTGAGGCCAGCCTGGTCTACAGTGTAAATCACAGGCCAGTCAGGGCCACCTAGTGATTAGATTTAGCATATGAATGAGGAAAACACTATTTAGCTTGTAACAAAAGAGAAAGAGGAGCTGAACAGCTCTTACTTTTTCTTGCCCGCTTCAAGTGGAGGACAGAGGTTGACACTGAATGTCTATCTCATTACTCTCCACCTTATTTTTTTGAGACTGGCTGGCCAGTGAGCTCCAGACATCCACTGTGTCTGTCTGTCAGAAGAGCGCCACTCTGTCAGCTTTTATGAGGGTTTTGGGGATCCAGACTCAGGTCCTCACACTTGTGCAGCAGGCAGTTGACTGACTGGGTGTCATCTCCCAGCCCCATTGTTAGGTTTTCTATTTGACTATCATTTACCACCATGGTATTAATGTGCCCCTTAAGTTTGGGGTATTGAAAACGTAATCCCCAAATTCATATGTTAATGGTATTTGGAAATGAGATAAAATAACTTTACAATGACAATCAGTATCAGATGAGCTCATCAGGGTGGGGCTCCATGAGAACATGAGTGGTTTCATAAGGAGTGGAATAGATACCTAAGCAAGCAGATGCTCACTGGCCTGGCATGGGATTCCCTGGCCCAGAAGCCAGAGGAATCTGCCCAGATTACATTGTCTGATCTTGAACTTCCCAAGCTTCAGAACCACCCTTCATCCCTCATAAGTTACCCACTCTGTTTGTCTAGTTACAGCTGGACACAGACCATGACAGCCATAAAACCACCGCAATCACAAAGGCAACCCAAGCAGACAGCTTTGCCTCCACGCACTTAGCAGTTGCTATAGCCCCCCACTTCCCTCTGTCTCTACAGCAGTGGTTGAGATGCCCTCCCTCACACCTGCAGCACCTCGGCATGTCCCTATCAGGGTGCCCACTGTTGAGTTTATCACTCCGTCATTCTTAATGTTGATAGCTACAGTTTCCATAAGAATATGTGCAGAAGTTTCTTGAATGACCTTTGATGGTTTTTTAAGTGAACTTGAGTCATTTCTCCTTTGGCCGACTTATTTTAAGTGCTCTACTAATGGGCTTATTTTTAGTATATCAGCATTCATGTAGAAGCCTTAGACATGGAATGTCACCCTTTGAATATGCTGCTGAGTGGCATTTGCTAGTCTTCACTGTAGAATCCGGGCCTTGCCATCATGACTGAAGTCAGTCTGCAGTTGTAATCGTTCAGATTTAGGCAGCAGGGGCTTGAGAAATCTTTCATGGTGCTGTGATGTCTGGAACAGTTTATATAATTTAAAGATTATCTGAACATTGCCAGCACTAAAGGAAATTAATATCGCCAGCAGAAACATTCTTGCCATGTCCCTGTCACCCATTTCTGCTTCTATGATTCTATTCAAGGCTTATGTTTCTTAACTGATCTTAAAAAATTTTCTTTCGTAGGGAAAATCCATACATGTTTAAAAATATATTCATTAAGCAGTTTTTCTCATTCTTAGTTTTTCATTTGTCTGCCTTCCTTTTTTCCTTCTTCTTTGGTACCAGCCAAAGACATCATCTATACAGTTGTAAATCTTTTTCTGAAGTGACAGTGTTTACATTTATTAAAGTAGTTGTAAAGTTCTTGTAAGTAAGGGATGGTGAACTGTCACATGGGTAGAAAGAAACCACAAGGTCAGTTCTCATTAGCTGGAGTCTCGCTCGGTGTTTGACTGTGTGAAGCCTCGTGTGAGGATACTGACAGTCTCTACATAGTCATTACTCTAACACCATTGTTTCTGTCTCACACAATACTGAATTTCAAAGCAATTTGGTCTTCCAAATATAGGACCCATTAATAGGAAGCCATAAGTTTGTGCTAATGTATCCCAATGGGAACATTTTTTTTTTCCTATCTGGGCAGTTAAAAATAGCTTGCTTATTTCCTCATCTGTTAAAATAAACAGACCTTGTTGGATGGTGGTGGTGCATACCTTTAATCCCAGCACTCAGGAGGCAGAGGCAGGTAGATCTCTGTGAGTTCAAGGTCAGCCTGGTCCTTAGAGTGAGTTCCAGAACAGCCAGGGATACACAGGAAAACTCTGTCTTGACAAACCTAAATAAATAAGTAAATAGATAAATGTGGTGATATTTTATTTGTATGTTAATAAATAAAGTTTGCCTGGAGATCAGAGGAGATAGCAAGCCATTAACACAAAAGTCAGGCAGTGGTAGCACACACCCTTAATCCAATCACATGGCAGGCAGGGTCTCTGTGTACTCAAGGTCACACTAGGGAACAGAGCCAAGCGTGGAGACACAGGCCTTTAACCCCAGTAGACTGGAGGTCTGTACAGACGGACAGTGACAAGGAAGTGAGGTAGCTGGGCTAAGAGCCAATGGGAGGGCAGAACAGCAAGGCAATAAAAGCCTGGGTAGACATGAAATAGCTCTCTTGGGAAGCTATGGCGGAGTGGTGAGTTAAGGTTAACTGGTGGTTCTCACTATTTCCCTGATCTCTAAGGCTTTCACTCCTATATTTGGCTCTGTGTTTCTTATTTAATAAGATCGTTTAGAATTTCATCTATAAATAAATAAATAAATAAATAAATAAATAAATAAATAAATAAATAAATAAGCAGATCTTCTAGAAACCACACAACCACCCCAATTTTGATACAATCTGGCTGTAAATCTAAATCGCATTTACACTGTACCTCAGAGCCATTTTTGGAAGTAGCAGAAGTAGTGAACAAGGAAACAATTGCTGAAAGGGACCTTTCGGGACTTTGTTTCAGCTGCTAATGAGACAACAAGGCCAGACCGCAGTGGTGGTTTCAGTATGGAAAATCCTGATGGAGTGAGGTCAGATGAGCATAGTAGGAAGACCTGAAGATATGCACCCTGCCTCTCCCTAGAGAACACTCTGCCCTAAAACACTCATTCCACTTCCCCAGAACTCAGCTGCAGTCTTAGATCATGGCCTTTGTTATCAATGCCCTTGCAAGGCCAACACTGTTGGCAGCTCTGCGATCCGTAAAACACAAGCTTGCAAAATGTACTCCTCACTCTGCCCACATGGAGTGTAAAAAGATCATCAGATTCAGGCGTCATCTTCCTCCTCAGCAAATGCCCCTGCTGGCAACAAACATTTGCTCAACATCTGCAGTCCACAGCTGCTGTAACTGGCACATTCCTTGCTGTTAGTTCTTGCCCACAGAACATGTCTCGTGTCCCATGTCCATTCCTGTTACAGAGGCCTCATTCATCTATCAAATCTGCCCATTATCAAACTGATCTTGATTCTCCTTCGTTTTTGGTCATATGTAGTTATCCAGAGTTGCTTAAGGCATTTAACTTTTCTAAGCCTGAGTTTTCTCATCTTTCTTTGCCGATGGTACATGTTCGACAGTAAAGTAATACTTAAGAATGTCACACTTCTGGACACAACTATGACTCAGCCTAGTAGAAGGGGACCTGCCTGGTAAGACCTGGGAAAAAGACTCATTGAGTATCTGGCAAAGGAGTCTTTTAGATTGCTCCATTGCATATGGGTAGCAGGGACACAGAGAAACACTGGCCATGACGGTTCCTAACACAGAAGGAGTTAAACTATACATCAAGATATGTGAGTTATTTGCAAATCAGATTCGTGACTTAAAGCATAGTGGTAAGCTTTAGGTGTCGGGATTTCTCTGACGTAGCCAATAGCAGCTGTACTGCTTGGATTTAAGGTTCACAGGATTGGGCAAGGAAGGTTCATAGACGTCTATGAGGGCAATGACCTGCTTGTGTCAATCGGAAGCAATTTCCACTTTTCTCCTTTATTTATGGAATTTCAATTATTTCCA
The DNA here is from genome assembly GCA_902168405.1 of Peromyscus aztecus. Taxonomy (NCBI): domain Eukaryota; kingdom Metazoa; phylum Chordata; class Mammalia; order Rodentia; family Cricetidae; genus Peromyscus; species Peromyscus aztecus. The sequence goes on along the minus strand of CABHPQ010161112.1, from coordinate 35,427 downwards.
ATTTTTCATTAGTATAAGTATTCCAGTGGACATTTTAGACAAATCTTGATCAAATATATGTGGTGGTATTGTGTTCCCCAAAATATTGTGTACCTTAATAAACTTATCTGGGGTCAGAGACAGAACAGCCACAATATTAAACAGAGGTTAGGCAGTGTGGTAGCATACGCCTTTAATCCTAGCATTCCAGAGGCAGAAATCCATGTGTTCAAGGATACACCCAAGCATGGTGACCCACGCCTTTAATCTCAGAAAGCAAGCCTTTAATCCCAGGGAGTGGCGGTAGAAAGCAGAAAGGTATATAAGGCGTGAGGACCAGAAACTCGAGGCATTTGCCCTGGAGAGGTATTTGGCCTGGAGAAGCATTTGGGCTGGTTAAGCATTCAGGCTTCTAGCAGCAGTTCAGCTGAGACTCATTCGGATAAGAGGACATAGAGGCTTCTAGTCTGAGGAAGCAAGACCAGCTGAGGATCCAGCGAGGTGAGATAGCTGTGGCTTGTTTTATTTCTCTGACCTTCCAGCATTTACCCCAATAACTGGCCTGGGTTTGATTTTATTAATAAGACCTGTTAAGACTCATGCTACAAATATATATGCTTTTATCAATAGATTCAGAAAATAGAATCTCTAGGTGAAAGTATTTACATTTAAATTTTGTTAGATGATGTTAAATTACCCTGTATTAAGATGCCATTGAGTTCCTTCTTGTTTTGTTAACTGCCAGTGTATTTGGTTTTAAATTGCTGTTAATTGTTATTGTATAAATACCTTTTATATAAACTACTGGATTTCACCACAACATTCTTACACCTGTATATGGCGCCCTTTGAACTCACCGCCACCTCCAAGCATGTTCACTTCAGTCTCACAGTGCGAACAAATGAGGCAGCTGGAGCTCTGGCGAAATCAGAATGTCTCCAAGCAACTCACAGAGTAGCTGAAAAGATCGGGGGAGGAAAAGAATTGTGGTGGTCTCAGTTATCAGTAAGTTGTGGAGAAAATAGGAGGGGGGTTTGTTTGGTCCTCACAGGAAAACCAGCACTTACAATCCCAAACTGTTATGAACTCCAGGACAACCCCCTGTCGTATCTGGCTTGTAAATCACTGAACTCCGGACCTACATGAAATTCCATCTCACACATTTTTAATGAAGTCAAAATAAATGCAATTACTGAACAGAAGCCAAAGATCACAAGAGGTTAAAAGTGGAGCAGGAATGTGGCCAACGCTGTTTGTTTGCGTTCTGACCCAGCCCTGTGTGAACGGTTCCTTAGTGGGAGGGCAGGCATGGTCCTGCCTCCCCCGTGGGCATCTGCTGCTGATTATATTGCAATTGGAGTGGCTGTGTGGTACCTAGGAAACTTGAGACCATAATGAGGACTCAGGCAAGTAGAATGTGAGAGATTGAAACCACAAGATGCAAACATCCCCTGGGAAAGAGCTTTCCAGAAGACCCGGCATTTGCCCTTGAAAGTATGTTCAGGAAAACCCTACAATAAATCAGCTTGCATCTTTCTATTTCTGCCTTTGCACCCACCCTCCTAAACCTTGAAATCCACCTTATCCTTTTTTAACTCAAATAAAAGTAAGCATATGAATGGATGGTATGTTTTTATGGAAATCCATTGTTTGAGAAAATTTGGACTAAAAACTTATACTTTGGCTTATGAGTAAATCTGCTGCTGATTCTGATCCCTGCCCCCATAATAAGGCTGAAAACACTTTATAAATGCAGTATCAGTGTCATTGTGTTTCCACAGGATAATCACTGGCTCTAAAACCAAAGGCAGAAGGTCTGAGCTGCATGGAGAATGAGTGACTGTCTAGGGAGTTTGTTTCTGTAATCTCAGTCTCCTGGAGAAACTGTCCGGTTAGATGGGGCAATCTTTGTTGGTCGAAGACCCCGTCCCCTCTCGTTAAGTTGAATTAAGAATTCAGAGTAAATGCTTCAGTTTCTCAGTGTCTCACTCTGTATTCAGTTGCTGTGATTATACTGAGAAACTCAAAACAAAGCTGATTTTTCTTTGTTTGTTTGCATGCAATTGTTCTGGCTTTGAAATACTTTCTTAATTCTCTCTTACACCACATAATTTCTCTTTAAGGTAAGAGATGGTATTATTTAAGAAAAACAAGAAGAGTTCAGCTAGCCTTTCATCTGAAACAAAGTCACCAGCCGAGAGTCCCCATGAGACCAGTGGATATCTTGACCTTCTGTGTATCCAATGAGATCAGGGAGGTCTTTCCATCTCAAAAGAGGCAGTCAGTGCCTTCTACTTTTCTAAGCCACACTTAGAGTTGCCTTAAAGCATATGCATATGCTGTGGAACAATCTTTTTACACTGTAAATATGTATTACTCTCATTGGCTAATAAAGAGCTGATTGGCCTATAGTTGGGCAAGAAGAGATTGGGCAGGAGAGCCAGACTAGGAGGATGCTGGGAAGGAGAAGGGCAGAGTCTAAGGAGTCTCAAGCAAGATGCAGAGGAAACAGGAGATGTACATACTGTACTGAAATGGTACCGAGTCATGTGGTAGAACACAGATAAAAATAAGGATTAATTTAAGGAGTATGAGCTAGCTAGTAACAAGTCTAAGCTATCAACTGAGTATTTATAATTAATAATAAGTCTCACTGTGATTATTTGGGAGCCAGCTGGTGGAACAAGAGCTAACTAGTGGTCCTGATGAAAAAAACTCTGCCTACACACATGTGTAACAGAGTCCTTCAAATGCATCTACTGTTTACATTAGGCTGTGAGCTGCAACTGAGATTGCTATGACCCCCACCCAGGGCATTCTACCTGTTTCCAAATAAGCAACAGAATATGAAGACATATTTTTTTCCTGATTGTATCGCTAAATCTTTTGCTTTTCTGTTTTTACCAACATTAATTTCGAGGACTTTCTTTGACTGAGATAGGGGCTGGGCAGATGGGTGCAATGAAGTACATCTATCCATTCTGACTCCATGGTTGGGCATTCCCACAAAAGGGTGGGTCTTATGCAATCAGAATCCCAGTATTGTCACACTGAGTGGACTGTGATAGAGGGGACATGCAAACATTGACGGAGGACCATGCATCCACGTCCCTTTGGGTTCTGAACCCTAACCCCAACCCCCACTCCCTGTAGTCAGACATCACTGGCCACATACCACACAGAACAATGGCCAAGGATTCAGTCTAGTGGCTCACAGAAGTGTCTGTCAGTGTATTTAAAGACTGATGGCACTACACTGTCCTTAAATTTCAGCTTTAATTTAAAGCAAAATTCACGTAGTCCTAATGTAATGTTTATAAAGCGTTGGCAAGCTGAAGTTGGCTTGGAGTTGTTTAATCTGCTCTTCAGCTAAACCTCAAAGCCCTGGAGGTGTTTGGAAACTGTGGTAGTCTGAAATGTCATTCTTTGCATAATCCATTTTACTTAGGGAATAAACTAACTAAGTCCGGTTAAGCTTTTGACAAGTGTGGCCATGCCAAAACCACATCAGTTTCCTCTGGGAGTAATCTGACATTGCTAATTAAAACGGAGGTGTTTAACTTAAATTAATTTGTGATTATTAAATGTTATGAAACACAATTCTGGAAAAATCTTCCCTTAGCTTATTTTTAGCAAATGAGCTTGTCCCCAGCCTGACACTCACTCCATTACACACTGCATCAAGGCTTCCATGGGCCGACAGACTTGCAAGGAAATAATTCAGTCTCCATTTTACAGTTTTAGAGGCCAAAGCAGCAAAAGGTTAAATGTTGCTGGAGACCACACACAGAGAAAAGGGAGGAACCAGTCTTAGCCCCTGTTTGAAGCTCCATGGGCATCTCCAAATGACCACTTATGAAGAGTGGGAGCCACCACAGGATCACACATCACACCTCAACAGTAGGGCATGTGACTCAAAGTAGAGTTGTTGTAGCAGGAATCTTAAAAGTTCTTATTAATGAAAATAAACCCAGAGCCAGGTATTGGGGTGAGTGCTAGAAGATCAGAGAAGCAGAACAAGCCACAGCCACCCCACCTCGCCAATTCCTCAGCTGACCCTGTTTCCTCAGACTGGAATCCTCTGAGTCCTCATCCAGAATGGGTCTCAGCTGAACTGTGCTGCTCAAAGCCTAAAAGCTTAACCAGCCTAGTTCCTGGTCCTCACGCCTTATATACCTTTCTGCTTTCTGCCCTCACTTCCTGGGATTAAAGGTTCACTTCCTGGGATTAAAGGCGTGAGTCACCATGCCTGGCTGTTTCCAGTGTGACTTTAAACTCACAGAGATCCAGATGGATCTCTGCCTCCCAAGTGATAGGATTAAAGACGTGTGTGCCACCATTTTCTGGTCTCTTTGTCTATCTAGTGGCTGTCCTGTTCTCTGACCCCAGATAAGTTTATTAGGGTGCACAATATTTTGGGGAACACAATAGCACCACAAGTCATGGCAGGAATCCCCATCCCTGCCTTCCAAGTGTCTCTCTTCACTCAGAAGTTTGGTTAAGACTGGCTTTCCCCAAGTCTCCTCCCCTGACTTTAAAAACAAAGTAATATTCATAACTGACCTTGAAACCTAAGTTTTTAGAGTCTATGCCTGAGAATCTCCCACATGATGAGCACTCAGTAACACCAAATTTGGCCCTTCAACCTCCTCACGAGAAGGCTACATTCTCTTGTTATCCTTGGGCTAGGAATCCTGTATCTGTTATTTCCAATCAGAAGGCTGTAGGAAAATGGACACTTTCAGCCCAGACTTGAAAGAGCAGTTAGATGACATTGAGTCCTGTCATTTCGGCCACTGACATTCTTTTCAGAATGCTGAGAAATCACCAATTATAAGTGTCTCTCCCTTAGCCCACAAACATTCTTTGATGCCATGCTATCCATCTCCATGGACGTGATAAACATCCCCTTCCTTTCTAACAGGCGTCACCACAGAGCAGATGGACAATTTAAGCACCCCATTGCAACACATTTATTTAGCTCACCTACAAAAACCTCCACTAAACTCACCACTGATGTCAAATTCAACATAAATTTCCTTTCAAAATGACTCATGACAATGGTGGTGAACCTTTAGGAGAGGACCAGTGGAAGGAACATTGGTCATTGGAAATGTGCTCTGGAAGGGGATTGTGGGACCTCAGTTTCATCCTTTTCCTTTTCCCATTGATTGTGTTCCTTCCTGATTTATGGTGTATCTTTCTCTCACATGAGGTCCCATTGTGATATGCCATCCTCTCTAGAGCACCAAACAATGAAGCCATCAGATCTTGAACTGAGACTTCCAAAATTATAAGTCAAGATAATCTTGCATCTTTGTCAGGTAATTTCTCGGTTATTGTGTGTCAGTGAAGAAAGCTGGCTAGCAGGTGGTTTGTGACACTTCCCAGAGGCTGCTCCCTCCTTCCCACAAATGTCTTTAGCTGCTAGTCTCCTAAGCACTGGTCTCCTCCTACCCACTGGTTTGTAGTGTTCTGTGGTTTCTCTAACATGGTCCTAAGTGTAGACTGATGCTCTCTGTTCTCCTTGGCACTTGGCATAGAATGTCACCTGTGGATTTATGGTTCCTGGAAAGTTCGAAGGTGCTATGACTTTGCCAAGTCCCACATCCTCTCTCTTGTCTATGATCAGAACTCTTGTTGAGTGTGTGTTTGGGCTTCTTATTCTCCACACCATGCATCCGACACTAGGAACATCCATCCCCACTGCTCTTACCTAGCTGTGAACCTTGCAAGATAAAACATGACTGGCCCGACAATATACGCCCACTGCTGCAACAGTGGCACAATGCTGTGGGAGTGACCAACTACTTTCTGCTTGTCTCTAAGCCCTACTCCAGGAGATGGAACCCATACCTAGCACTAGTAATGTGGCCAAGGACCTGTGGCTAAGTAAGTCATGTATCCTAGGGGAGAACCCAATACTATAATTCTGCTAAATGGACATAGGATTAAAATGACTCCTAATGACTTATCATTATACCTGTAGATCAGTGCATCTCTCAACCCTCATCAGAGAAGCTTCTTTTTGCATCAGATGGTGATTAATGCAGAGGCCCACAACTAATCAAGGTGCAGAGAATGAGATACTGTGGAATATTCATCTGCAAATGGAACATCTATGTCCCACCCCCTCCTCCCAAGCCTCAGTCATCATTGCAAAAAGAAGGGATGGAAAGGTTGGTTGTAGGAGCCAGAGGCAGCTAAAAGACTTACAAGGAAACAGTGTTTTCAGGCCACAGGAGGGCAGCTGCACAAATGAACTCACAGCAGTTGTGACAGTGTGCACAAGACCTGATCAAGCTCAAGCCAGATGAAACATCAGCACAGAAAGGGGAGGTAGCATGAAGTCCCATCCCTGTCTAAGAAGCCATTGGAAATTAACAGCTGGGAGATGGAGAATCCTTTTCTTTAAGAGTGTGGCTTCCAGTAGGTCAAGCATGCTCCAATGGACGGTCTAAGAATATATGAGAAGCACAAACCGTACTTGATGGGTGTCTTAGTTAGAGTTTTTTATTGCTGTGAAGAGATGCCATGACCAAGGCAACTCTTATAAAGAAAACATATTAATTAATGGGGTGGTTTGCTTACAGTTTCAGAGGTTCAGTCCATTATCATCATGGCAGGGAGCATGGCAGTGTGCAGGCAGATGTGGTGCTGGAGCTGAGAGTCCTATATCTTGCAGGCAACAGGAAGTCAACTGAAAATCACACTGAGGGAAGCTTGAGCAAAAGAGACCTCCCTCAAAGCCTACCCCAACAGTGACACACTTCCTCCAACAAGGCCACACCTTCAAATGGCCCTTTGGGGGGCATCTTCTTTCAAACTACCACAATGGGTTAAAAAAAAAAAGAGTACGAAAAGTTAGGTGGGTAGGAAAGTGGGGGATAGATACGGGAGGAGGTGTGCAAAATTCTTGAAGAACTAATAAGTGAAGATAAAAGAGTTCAGAAGTCCTAACACACTAGAAAAAATGCTTATAACGGTATTTATACTCGAGGCCAAGAGATTGTCTTTCCTGACAAATATTCCATGTGTATTTGAGCAAGTATCCTGCCACTGTTAGATGTAGTATCCTATGAAAGTCTACCCATGTGTTATTCTGTTCTTCAACTTGTTTAAATGTCTTTAATGATACTTTATCTCCTTATTTCATTTATTACTGAGATTACAATGTCATAGTGTTGGAAAACTAAAATATTATTCACAGTTAGTTTAGTTTAGTTTGTTGTTTCTTTTGTATTTGGTTTTGTGAGGCAAGGTCTGATCATACACCTCAACTGACCTGATGCTCATAATCTTCTTGGTCTCCTGAGTGCTGGAATTATCTGTGTGTGGCACCAGGACAATCTGGGGACTTGATTTATTGATGGTGATATCTCCTTTAAAATTACCAATGTTATTATTATAATACACCTCTCATGGGAAAATCATCAGGAATATGATCCTTCTAAAATCATATAGAATGTTGGAAAACTATGTCAAAATAGACTTTTTTAGATGTCCAAGGTGTCTGGAACTCAATAAAAACAGGAGCTTCAGAGCAACTATAATTTACTCTTCCCAGTCTCCAATATCACTCCCTGCTCACCACAGAAACGAGAAGACATGGGAGATATGGAAAACAGCGTGGAGCTTTACTGATCAGGACAAAGATGGTTCTGGATGCCCCCAAACGCCTCATCATTCCTACCTTACTCTCGAATAGCTCTATGAAATAATTTCAGTAACAGAGTTTATTTTTACTTGATCGAATATAAGACTCTCTTAGTGAATAGACGCCTGTCCCCAGGCATTTGTGAAAAAACAAAATCATTTCAATTGTTTAACATCCTGGCTGCCTGAACAATAGTTGGACAAAATCAAGGCTAGCCAAAATATTTCAAAGGAAAACTTGGAGAATGAGATGTCCATAAGCGGCTTTGAAAAGCTCTGACATATTTCTGGGAATCTAAAAGGCTTTGTGTACAGGCTTGGTACACACCCAGGAAAGACCTGAAAAGAACCTCACTTCTCACCTTTGGCTATTATTGAGGGGAAATCAGTAAATGAGGCCCAAGGGAGAGTTTTGAGGTGCTGGGACACTGAAGGTATCCCCCATATCTTGACAAGAATTGAAGCCTCAATTTTTTGAAGATATTTACAGAAATCTGTCTAATTTATAGCTGTACAGATGTTAGCTACATTTTTGTCACAAAACAAACAAAGAGTAAACAGCATCAGCAATAGAAAATGCACAGACTAGGATTCAATCTAATTTACATAGTTGCCGAGTCATAATAACTCAAATTAGCCAAGGTCAGAGGCATGCCTAATTAGCTTTGATTGTCAACTTGACTCAGCCTAGAATCACTGAGAGGAAGGTCTCAAGTGAGGAATTATATAGATAAGATTGGCCTGTGGGGGACTGTGTTGATTGTTAACTGAGGTAGAAGGGCCTAGTCCACTGTGGGCAGCATCATTCCCTGGGCAGGTAATCCTGCAGTATACAAGAATTATAGAGCTAAGTGTGAGCCAGCCAGCACTCACCAAGCAGTATTCCTTCATGATTTCTGCTTCTTCAGTTCCTGCTCTAACTTCCCTGGTAAGCCAGCTGTTCTCAACCTGTGGGTCACATATCCTGCATATCAGATATTTACATTACAATTCATAACAGTAGCAAAATTACAGTTATAAAGTAACAACAAAATAATTTTATGGCTAGGGGTCAGCAAAACATGAAGAACTGTACTACAGAATAGCAGCATTAGGAAGGTTGGAAACCATTGCTGTAAACTAAAATAGACCTATCTTCCTCTAAGTTGCTTTTGGTCAGAATGTTTTATCAGAGCAACAGAAGGCATCCAGAACAAAGGCCTTAAACTTTGTGCAACTACTATCATCTACTGAATTTTTAAGTGTTCTTTTTTTTTGTTTTTTGTTTTTTTGTTTTTCGAGACAGGGTTTCCCTGTGTACCTTTGAGCCTTTCCTGGATCTCGCTCTGTAGACCAGGCTGGCCTCGAACTCACAGAGATCTGCCTGCCTTTGCCTCCCAAGTGATGGGATTAAAGGCGTGCGCCACCACCGCCCAGCAAGTGTTCTTATCTTTCTATACTCAAACTATTTTGTTTTAATTTAGTATATTACTTATAATACTCAACCACTAAAAATGAAATTTAAAAAAATAAAATACAAGAGGGACTAAATGATAAAATTAAAAATGTTTTAACACAAAAAGTTCTAAAGAAGGACTAGAGAAGTGTATATGTGTGATAAATTATAAAATAGCACATAAATATTTTTGATAATTATGTAAACATAGTTTTTTAACTTTGTAATTAAAAGAGGAATGTTAATAAAATAGAATTTAAAACACATATACATCACCCAGATGCTACCATGTAGATGTAACCAACCGTCTCATAAATAAGAAACACAGAACCAATGCAAAGAAGAAAGCCAAGAGGTCAGAGCTAAGAGCCAAAACCTTACCCTTCCTCCTGCTGTGGTCCTACCTCTCCGAAGGAGCCGGTACTTCCTGTGTTAAAGTCTTTATATAGTCTCTGTTCTGCCTTCTCATTGGTTGTAAACCCAACCACAGGACTGCCTCATTACGGCCTGTCTGTATAGACCTCCAGGTGTTCTATGGTTGGTATTGAGATTAAAGGCATGTGTATCCAATGCTGGCTGTATCCCTGAACACACAGAGACTTACCTAGCTCTGTCTACCAAGTGCTGTGATCACAAGCGTACACCACCACTGTCCTGCTTTCCTATGGCTTGCTAATAGCTCTGACCCCCAGGCAACTTTATTTATTATACAAATAACATTTTGGTACAAAAGAAAATATCACCATATTTCCCCTTTTCTATTTTAATAAAAAGAAAAAAGGAAAACACTTATAACTAACATAAGAAAAACTATATACAGAAGTACAATAACTATATACAATATATACAAGTAATAAATATCTAAACAATGTCTAGTCTATTTGTATTTAACAAATTCAGAGAAAATAATTCTATTATCTGTCCTATTGTATCTAATTCACTTTCTATCCTAATTAATCTTCAACTATAACTAAATAATCTTCAACTCCTTCAGAGACCCAAGAAGGAAATAATATTAGCTAACAAAAATAAAAACAGGAAGTACATGCAAGCAACTTCCAAAAAATTGTGAGTTGACAAAAACAGCCGGCTGCCTGGATAGTCATCTGAAGTTTCTCCGCAGTGTTGGGGCATCATCTTCAGCCTATAGGCTTAGCGTATCTGACAGACTCATTTGTGAAGTAGGATATACACAAAGTCAACAGTTCAACCTCACATTGGGTGAGAGCAGTCCATGTACCAGAAATATCTGAATTCCACTAGTGTCATGTCATGATTCAGGATTTTAAATTCTGGAAATTGTTGATGTTTTTTTAATTCAGCTGTCCATTCTTCTTGGCTATGTGTGTATGTGGCTTCATCTCAGCATCCTGTTCTTCTTCACATCCCTCTATTAATTGCCATTCTACTATTGAGAGGCGCGAGCTTAGTTACTCTTCAAGAATAACTGTTTCAGCTGCTGTTCCATTGTACATCAGAAGCCATCGGCCCATTGCCTGTTCAGCTGCCTTCAAAGAAAAAGGCACTGTACCTTTTCCAGATTGCGAAGGCCACTTCAGGGATGGTGCCATATTGTCCTGGCCTCAGAAGATGCCTTTTGATAAAGCCATAACTACACTTGTTTTGGCAAGAATCAGTAGTCCTTTGTTTCATGTCCTGTCTGTCCTGTTTGTCAGCAGTTGATTCGAAAATACTTTCTTGTCCGGTGGATAACTTTTGCCACAATGAAAGTTAACTCCAGTTGCACTACCATGAAGAGATATACTTTAAATTCAATAGAAAAATAAATCTTGAAAGTAAAGCTTTCCGGGATAGTTATGTTTTAGACATAGTAACTGAAAGATAGCTAGAGTATGTGTTTAATAATAATCAAAGTCCACCTTAAAACAAAAATTGTTAGTACAAAAAAATCTATGATAAAAGTGATTTATGAAAAATATTCATTATGAAGAAATAGAAATTTATAAACATTCATATACTTGACAACAGAGATCATGAATATGTGAAGAAAACTTAAGAGAACCAAAAGGAGAACTACACAGCTCAATAATAACAACTAGCAGTGCTGCTGCCTTACTTAACAACAACTAGATCAACAGAGAAATAGAAGACTGCAAAGCACAGTGAGCAACCTAGATATAGCTGACACCTGTGGTCATTTATTTAGTCCAAGAATTGTAGGATGTAAATCCTTCTCAAATGTACATGGAATATGGTAGAATTTACATGAAGCCATAGAGAAACCTTTGCTAGTTGCTAATGTATAAAATAAGACAAAGTTGATGCTACAATGATGATGAAATAATATTAGTAACCAACAATAAAAAGAAATTTGAGAAATTCACAGTAATGTGGTAATTAAATTAACACTGCTCAAATAGATGAAAGAAAGAATCACAGGGGCATTATAAAATACATTAAGATGAATTAAAATGAAAACACAATATCAAATATGACAGGATGAAGCTGAAACAATATTAAAACTCTCACAGTAATGGTCTCCAATGAGAATGAACTGAATGAAATCCCAGAGAAAGAATATAAAAAGAATGATTATGAGAATGTATACAGAAAAGGGAGGAAAATTCCACATTGAAGTTATCAAAAATGTTTTCAATAAATCATAGCAGAAAAATCTCAAATTGAAGTATAGTACCTCTGGGTACATGAGGTGGTTAGAATGCCAAATAAACAAAACAAGAAAAGAACTTCCTCACACCATATTGTAATTAAAATACTAAACATATGAAATGAAGAAAGGGTCCTGAAAGCTGCAAGATAGGAACACCAAGCAATTAGTCCTGGGAAATAAGGAGATACACTCTTCAAAGAGCAGACAAAGTAGTCTCCATCCCAAAATAAGGCAGATTTTTACAAGATCACTTCATTCTGATCAAGGAGGTAAAATCCAACAAGAAGACATTACAATTTTCAGCATATACACACTGAATCCAGGTGAACCCTACTTTGTAAGACAAATACTGCTAGATGTAAAGGAAGATCAACCCTAACTCAAGAGTAGTGAGTGAATTCAATATTGCCTTCTCACCAATAGGAAGGCCATCTTGACAGAAACAAAACAAACAAAAGGAAAATATTTGAGTTAAATTAAATCACAGGTCAGATTTATAGGCACGTCTACAGAATATTCCATCCAGGCACAACAGAATATATCTTCTTCTCATAGCCCCTGGGAATTTCTCCAAAATAGATTGTGTAATAGGACACAAAGCAACTCTTAACAAATATTGTAAAGTTGAAATTAATTATTGTATTTTACTAGAAAATAGAAGAAAACTAGAAATCAACAGTAAGAGAAAACACTGAACATATACAAATCATGGAGGTTGAGCAGCACAGTACAGAATGGTGAATGGGTCATTGGAGAAATGAAGAAATTGAGTGGAATTTCTAGAATAAATGGAAATTAAAATATAGCACATCAAAACATGGGGATATACTGATAGCTACAAGAGCTGTCATTAAAAAATCAGAAAGAACTCAAATAGAAAATTAAATGATTTACTTTAGGGATGCAGAAAATAAGAATAAGTCAAATCTAAATGAGTAGATAAGAAAAAATAATCAAGATTAAGAAGAAATTGGCACAGAAATGGAAAATAATAGAAGCAATTAATGAAACAAGGAGTTGGTTCTTTAAAAATATAAATAAATAAGATCTCGCCAGGGCAGCACAATAGAGCCAACCCTGTGAGCACAGGTGTGAGTGAGCCAGCCCTGAAATTGTGAGCATAGGTGAGCTGTCCCCATTTCTCATCTGGTGGACCAACCTTACAGCTGCCCAGGCCCAGACCCAGGGTTCTGACTTGGCTTGCCCCAACATCCATCCCATCTATGATCTGCTGAAGCAAGTGAAGGGACCTGACCCACAGCCCCAAAGATTCAAGATCTCCACAACACAGGGTAACAATAGAATATCCAGGAGGAACCCTAGCAAGGGCCCAGCATTGATAGTGTAATAGAAACCAGAGGCCTCGAACCAGACCAATAGCTCTTTGCAATGAACACTTGCAAGTAAAGAAATATGGACAAAGGGGTTCATGATGTGACTCACTGTGTCACACTGCAGCTTCCATGATGAGATGTTTAAGTTTTTCCCTTTATTTTATTTTTTCCTTTTCTCACTTAAATTTTGTTTTATTTGGGGGGTGTACAAGGGTGGAGGGTGTGTACAAAAGGATAGGGAAATGAATGGGATCAAGACACATGATGTAAAAGACACAGAATAAATAAGGAAAGAAAAAGAAAATACAAAGACCAAGAAACCCTTAGCTCAACTAAACCAAAGAGAGAAGACCCAAATTATTAACAATTAGAGACGAAAAGGGAGACATTACCACAAATACAAAAACAATTCAGAAAATTGTAAGGACATACCTTAAAAACTTATACTCTGCTAAATTGGTACATACCAAAGAAATGGAAGAATTTTTAGTTGAATATGACCTTCCGAAATTAAACAAAGATACTCAGTTTAAACAGGTCTATATGAAGAAATAAGATTGGAGCAGTTACAAGAAATCTCCCAACTAGGAAAACAAGTTCAGACCCAAATGAATTCACTGCTGAATTCTGCTTCTCGAGCTATTCTGTAAAATAGCAAAGGAAGGAAGACTGTCAAAGTCCTTTGACAAAGCCAGTATTATCCTGATAGAAGAAAAAGACAAAGATCCAATGGAAAAAGAAACACATGTGCAAAAATTCTCCAAATATTTGCAAACCAAATTTAAGAACATGTCAAAGAAATGATTCACTATGGTCAAGCTGGCTACATTCCAGAGTCATGGGCATGGTTCAACATATGCAAATCATTAAATATAATAGGTGACAAAGATGGACTCAGGGACAGAAATTCTATGATCATCTCAGTAGATACAGAGACTTCTGTCAAAATCCAACATCTGTTCATCATAAAAGGCCTGAAGGAATCAGGACTAGGAGGAACACATCTCAATGCAGCCAAGACTCTCTGTGATAAACCTGTGTCTAACAGCATTTCCACTCAGGTCAGCAGTGATCCAAGGGCATCCACTTTCTCCACTCTTAGCCAGTATTGTGCTTGAACTTATAGCTAGAGTGGTAAGCCCTTACTTCCCAAGTCCTTAGTGTCTTGTTGGGAAAGTCTTTACCTGTGCTGTATCTTAGAACATGCTCTCTACTTTTTCCTCAAGCAGTTTCAAAGTTTCAGGTCTTGGGTTAAGGTCTTTGATCCACATGGAGTTGGTTTGTTCATGCATGTGTTTATGTGGTTTCTCTGGGACTTAGATGACAGTGTGTGACAGGCATCGGGCTGCCACTGACCTCAGATGGACTATGCCATCTCTACTTTCATTAGCTGCTTGGTCTTCCCACTGCGCTTTGGGTATCATTGGTCACTTCAAATTTTTGTTTTAAATCACTAGATATGATTTATAAATATGACAAAAAAACTGCTCAATGTGCCCATGTTTCTGTGTTTCCTATAATTCCTGGTTGTTTACTTTACCTGCCTTTCTGCTTGAAGTCATGCTGGCCAGTCTGTACAGATACATCACTAACAACAGATTCCATTAGTTTTCTTCCATGCAGAAATGTTGTATTTGGTCTTTATTTTTGAAGACTAATCTTGCTATGAACAGACTTTGTGGTAGATGTTTCTTTTCTTTCAGAATGTGACAAACATGTGCACTCTTCCTGAACTCTGCCATTCTAAGTGATTTTGTGCATATGTAATGTGTTTTTCTCTGGCTGCCCTTACGGATTTTCTTGTATTTAGTTTTCAAAAATTTAATTTTGATTTCTCTTAGCATAGATTTCTTCAGGCTTACTCTGCTTCAAGTTTAGCAGCCTGAGTCTGAAACTGTGTCTTTCGTATATTTGGTTCCATCTTGAGTCTTCTTGGTTTTTGTTTTGTGGTTGTTTTGAATTAGGGTCTCACTATGTAGGCCTGGCTGGCCTGGAACTTGCTGTGTAGACCAGGCTGGTCTTAAACTCAAGAGATTTACTTCCCCCTGCCTCCTGAGTACTGGGTTTGAAGGCATGCACCACCACACCCAGCCTGTGAGACACTCTTCATTCAATCATTCTTCTAGCCTTATTCCTGTCTCTTTTTCCACTTTAAAAAGGCAAGCATCAAGTATTTCAATATTGTCCCATAGAAACTTGAGGTTTTATGTTTTCTAGACTATCTGTTCCCTTTTTCCAGGCTGGAGCTGCTCTGTTGTCTCAATCTCCAATCTGTTGAACACATATTCTCTACTCGACTATTGCATTCATTCAAGATTCTTGAACCTTTGTTCTAAAATATTGCAGTTTAACATAGCTTATTGCTTACTCTTTGTTCAGAGTCTGGATTAGCTTATGTGATTTCAGAAAAGTTGCCCTTCCTATTTGCAGCATTTCTATGATCATTTCTTTAAAAATCCTTGTCAGATTATTCCAACACCTGATTCATCTCAGCACCAAGTTTCTTTCCTTATTTAGGTTGTGGTGTTCCTGATTATTGATACGACTGTTGTGAAACCCCACCCCCTCCCCATGTTCTAGAATTTTGGCTAAAATGTTAGGAGACAATGAGTTGCATCTAAAATTTTTAATTTGGTAGGCAGCAGCCAGGTTCAACTGTCATATAGCTTATAGTTATAATAGCAATTTAACTGTCAGAGCCTCTCTGTGAATGTTACAGTTGTTGGTTTGCTAATCTGGTGTTACAGGGGCTCCTGCTGGCACCTGTTTGAGAAGGTGGAAAGATTTCCTCAGGCTACCCCCTGCTCCTCACTCCCACTTCACCTAATACAGGTATGATCAGAGGCCTTCCTGGCCAGTCTTCTCAATGTTCCCAGGCTTCCTGCAGTGTCCAGGTCTCCTACCTATCTAGATTGATGAATTTGTATGTGGGGGATTGAAAGTATCAAGTTCTGGGCTGGGGGCACTTCCTAAACCCTCTGCCTCAATACCTTTCTCCAATTTGTCAACCCTGTGTCTCTGGGTAAACAATGGGTCTCCCTTGTGGGTCAGAGAGGCTTCCTATGAAGGCCGCCTATGGTGGCCTCAGGAGAGCTTTTTCCTCTACCAGTTTCAACATCTAATGGGAAGTCTAGAGAGTGATGCAAAAAGGACATGCCGCTGATTTCCGACAGAGATCACGGGATCTGTCTTATCAGTAATGCTACATTTGCCTCCCTGCCATCCATGCTTAGAGGAACACCATTGATCTGGTAAGAAGGGAGCATCTGGGAGGCCAGAATACATCCTCCCTTGAAAGACTGGGGTGGATGGCCTTAAGCGGAGCTCCTCCTCCAGGCCCAGCCCCTAGGCAGCTCACCTTCTACCTACCATCTGTCAGGGTCCTCAAGCAGTTGTTCCTGGGCTCTGTCCAATGTTTACAGTTGAGCCCTGCAGAGAGAAACAGGAAAATAAAAGATATCCAGACCAGAGACCCGCCCTTGGCTGCCTTTAAGAGTCAGGTTTTGAAACAACCTCGTGGTCGCATTATGGGTTTCCTCTCCTACCAGTCTCCTCCTTTACCCCCTCACCACTTGTCAATTAAGACATTCTCTGGAGGGTCTTGACTTTTTAAAGTTATGCTGATATATATATATATATATATGTATATATATACATATATATATGGGGGGTCTGTAGGGTTTAGATGCTCTAAGTACAGAGACACATTTGGCTATTTTCCAAATCACTACTGATCATAACTACCACATAAGTTCTTGTGAGGGCTTGTAAACTATGGCATAGATCTCATGCCACAGCACAGAATGACTGCTGTCCCAGCCCGAAGGCATTGCAGAGCATCTGTATAGCCTGTGCTTCCAGGAGGAATTCCAAGACTAAAGACACTTACAGCAGTCTCACATTGACTCTCATGGCTGCTGCCTTCTGTCCCCAACTCTTGACATGAATACAGGGCAGGTGATCTTGAAGGACAGAATCAATGTCATCTTCTTTCAGGGGACATTGGTAATTTTACTCCAATGAATTTTAAAGTAAAGAATAACCTAAAAGGTCCCTGGTCTAGCTGATCTGCTATGATGACCTCAAAGGCAGTACCCAAGATGGGGATTCTACCTCAACATCTTAAAAACATTTTGCTTTATTACCTTATATGTCTATACATGTATTTTGTTTATATGTGTCTGTGTACCACATGTGTGCAGTTCTTCCTGGATGCCAAAAGAGGGCATGGAATTTTCTGGGACTGGAGTTATAGACAGTTGTGGGCCACCACGTGGGTGATGGGGATCAAAGTCTGGTCCTCTGGAAAAGCAGTCAGTGTTCTGCACTCTGAGCTATCTCTCTAGGCCCAACCTTGTGTTTTTTTGTTTAAAGGAAGAAATTCATACGAAAATTATAATGTATTTGCATAATATCTTCTGTGATAGCTAATCTCAAGTTGTCAACTTGACTGCACCTGGTATCAACTGAAACCCAAGCTGCCAGGCACTCCTGTGAGAGATTTTCTAGATCACATTATTTGAAGCAGGAAGACCCACCCTGAATCTGGGTGGCACCTTCTGGTGGCAGCCCAGGTAAAAGGATGTAGAGGAAGGAAACTGCTCTTGCCTGCTGCCCCCACTCTCACTGGCAAGTCCATCCCTCCTGTTGCTCCCGAATTCCTTCACTGACATTAGAGCCTGCTTCTTCGGAATTCCAACATGGACTGAAGACCAGCAGCTCTCCAGGAACCCTCCAGGCCTCCAGGGTCAGATTGGGACTGCAGAGACCCCCAACTCATAGATGGAACAACTACTGCATTCTTGGCCTCTCCAGTGTGAGACAGCCATTGCTGGATTTCTCGAACAGTATCCAGTAAGCCAACACTCTCTATCTATAGATAGATGGATAGATAGATAGATAGATAGATAGATAGATAGATAGATAGATAGATCCATTCTATCAGTTCTGCTAGAGAACCCTGACAAACACAACCCCTGTAAAGTGTAAAATAGACAATTAAGTGTCACATGCTGCTTATGAGAATTTTGGGGAAAGGTTGAGAATTACAATTCTCAATGTATCACATCTTCTCAGCATTTGTCTCATGTTGATCTTAATGCATGTAATTCAGAGCATTATCTCTAAAATAATAAATGAATCATTCTCATGCAAATATAGATGAATACACACAAAGATTTTTATTGACATAATTTAGTGAGGACTTTGGTAAGTTGCTTAAATTTGTTCAAAGGAGAACTCCAAGCACATATATATCAAGGTCACCAGGCAAGTTTGCCGAAATAGATTTGCAGCTAGATACCCAGGCCCTAGTCAATAGCCAAGTATACTGCATTGGATATAACAACTTGGATTCCTGTAGAAAGAACCATTGACTCCCTTACCAGCTTTTCAAAACTCAGAAGGCATAAAACAGCTTGGATGGAAATAAAAGGTCACACTAGGCAGGACACCACAGCCTTGCCCACTGCAATTTGTCCTGACAAGTAGAGCTGCAGTTTCAATGATCTGGCTTAATATGAGCGAACACAAAGATAAGGACCCTGTGGATTGGAAATGCCAAGCAAACAAAAAAATGCCAGCACTGCCATTTCTTATTTATCTCAAACAAGCTTATGATCGACCACATTAGGAAGCAAAAGCTGTAAGGATATAATCATATCTGACATACACTTAGCTGAAAATTCATCTGTACCAATCAAGAAGTCAATCTAGAATATGATTAAAATACACTGTCGTTAGTAATAACCCCTGAGCCCAGTGTGGCTTGGCCTTGAGGAGAGCCGTGAGAATTAGACATTAAAAACAGTCTTCCTTTTCTGTTCTTTCCTACTCTATGCATACTGACATTTCATCGGCGCTACAATTTATACATTTGTAAGTATTAAGAGCATACAACTAAAATCAGTTTTTATTGACACTGATACGTGATCAGGAAATTGGACTCTTAAATCTTGACAGTTAAGCCCTCGCAAGCAAGCAGTTTAGAGGTTGAAAGGCAAAGACACGCAGAGAAGAACATTTGAGCGATGGAGAAGCAAAAGGAAAAGGGACGTTGCTTGCTCCACGGACATGGCTGTTGTCGTTCAGCTGTGTTCCCCACACATACTTCTGGGTGTATGTGCACAGGGAAATTGTTGGAGCCCATCTAGGTTTCCTAGTGGCTTTACCCAGCAAGACTGCATAAGAGGTTGATTAGACCATGGGCCTGAGTACCAGATGTTTGTAAGGATCTACACTTGGCTGTATCTAGCAAGGTGGAGGTCTTTTGCCCCTCCTCTTGGCATTGTTATAAAAAGCCCTTTGAAATAAAGTTCTGGGCCAGTGGATAAGGATCCAGGCCCACCCGAGGCTATCCTGCGTTTCTATATGTTTCTCTCCCTTCTATTTCTATCTAAGTCTCTTATCTCTCATTCCTCAAGAGTTCCTGGGGTAAATAAATGTGGGAGCTGGTCTCCTACAGGAAATATTCTGTTGAATAGACCTCAAACTGCCCGTGAGATCTTTCATTACTTGTTGTTATGGTTAATTTTATTTGCCAACTTGAGGGATGACTTTAAATGAAATTATTAAAATATAAATGAGTGATTTTGACCTGAAAATGTGATTGACCTTATCAATCCATTACAAACCTGGGCAGAAGCAAACGATGAGCTGCTTCAGCAGGAGGGATTCCTAGCAGACCTCCTGGGACTGTAGATGGATCTTCCAAGCTCCATTTCCTAGTCACACCGGAGATTTTGTGCTTGTCGTCACCATGGCTGCCAGAGCCAACTCCTTTTCATAACTGTATATGCACAGATGGTCTTCACTTGATGTTTTGGCTTCTGATTTTTAGACTTAACCATGGTGCAAAATCAATAAATATTCAGTAAAAAACCACACTTTGAATTTTGATTTTTTCTTTTAACCCTTCAGTTAGCGGTGTGTTATGCTTTCAGGATTCTGGGAAGCCGTGTCATTTGCAACAATTTTGAAGTGTCTAGTTCTCGTTTTCACGTCATATCATGCCTACTAACCCCCTACCTCTGTCTTCTGTTGTGCGTGTTCATAGTAAGAACCCATATAACCCTGCCATTTTGCACTTCAGTACATTACTCAATACAAGACAGGAGATAGCAAACACTTGGTTATCAATGGACTTTGCTCCAGATAATTTTTTCCAACTATAGGCAAATGCAAGGCAAGATGGGCTAATGGCATCCAGCAAGGTGGCTCACTTGGGTTAGCCATGGCAAACCAGGGAGCATATGGAAAGAAACTGAAAGATAGGTTCTGTTCCTGCTATTGGTTCTCTTTCTCTTGAACACTCCTACTAACACAGCTGGCCCAGGAGGCAGAAAGGTGTGAGCAGTTTGTTAGTGCAGGCTTAGGAGTCAGAGTGCAGTATGTCGCCGCTGTGCCACGTACCTGCTCTGGGTGGCCTTGGGTAAGCCAGATGACCTACTTTTGTCTTGCTTTTTTACAACTGCATGTAGGAAATGACAGTAGCACTCTGTCACACGGCATTGTACGAGTATAAACTGATGAACATAAAGATTGATTGTAGTAGCCTGAATATGTTGCTAGTGTGAAAATTAGCTCTTATGATTATAGTGGGATTTCCCCTAAATTTTTATTTTAACAAGATGAGTCATTACTAGAAATGCAGGACAACCACTGGAATGACCCATTTGCTAAAGCTATACTTTATATGTTATGCTTACTGCTAACTAACCTTGCAGGTATTCGGTGGCCAAAACAAGATGCTGTTCTAAAGACCAAGTTGTAATTATTTAGTGCCTGTAAGTCAGGAACCCCAAAGTCCTCTGTCTCATAGTGTTTGGGAGCCTTTCTTTGCTTAGCCCTTCCCTTAAGTAAAACAGAAAAGCTGGAGTGGATCCATTGCCCAGGTATGACCCTCCTGGAAGGTCTTGGTATTAGAAAGCTCTGCCCTTACTTCCTCTCCTTGGGGGAGGTGAATCTTCCTTAGACCTTTGCTTACCAAGGTCTAAGGAAAATCAGGGAAGGTAAAGTCAATAAAACCATGAAGAACCCAAGTCAAATTGCCCACAGCTTCCCACTGACTGGCTCACACTCAATTTCCAGAAACTCATGAAAACTTACGTGTGTGTGTGTGTGTGTGTGTGTGTGTGTGTGTGTCCTCACCAGCGAGTTGCTCCAGAGCTCCTTGGAAACAGAGCTTGGCCTGGTTCACACATGCCTCCAGGTGTCAGTGCTCCATGATGTTAGCTCTCTGATCAAGTCCTCAAACACTGATGATTTAAAGTTATTTGACCTTTGCTCTTCTGAAGGATAGAAGGGAATATTTTATGTTTTTGGGGATCAGAAAAATTTTTTTATAAATGATGATGGATTTGCCTTTGATTTATCATTATCCCAACGTACACATGTAAAATAGTTTAAATATCTGTACATATTACATACATTATATCATAAGATAATTTTCAATGCACCATAACATGCATGCACATTTCAGTAGTGACAAGGACCCATAAAGACACATTTTCGAGAGCCAACAAAGGTCTGAATGGGGTGAATAGAAGGATGGGGTGCCCACTAAGTGTAGGCCATGTCTTCTGTGTGATATTCTACTGAATGTCTGTCACATTGTCAGACTAGTAATACCAGGGGAAATGAGGGGACATAGACAGTGGACATGACCAAAGCACATAGTATGAATTATGGGATGTCACAGTGAAATCTGTTACTTTGTATAGTTGATATATTTTAATAAAAGTTAACTTGATCATACAACTAAATACGAAAATATATAGATAAAGGAAACTATGTATTAACTAATGATGATAGTGTAATAACCCAAAGTTGTTTTATGTACTTGAGGGAAAGAAGAGAAAAAGACCGAAAGAAAGAGAAACAGAGGGAGAGGTCCATACAGTGAAGAGCATCAGTTGAGTGAGGAGATGAGCCTCACATCACTGTGCCAAAGAAGGTGGCATTGTTTAAAGTCTGCTCCTGTTTACTATGATGAAGGCCAGCCCACCGCAAAACATTTAGACGGCTGTTGAGGACAACCCACTCTGGACACATCCTGAAACTGACTTCCCGCCTGAAAGCACCATCTCGTCTGTCTGTCTGTCTGTTTCCCTTCATGTCCTCTCAGCTCCTAAGTTGATGAGGTCACTCTGCCATCCCACCCCCATCCTGTCTCAGCTCTAAGCATGTGTTTCTGTGGTTGGCTTGGCATTATATTAGTCTCCTGCTCACAGTTTTGTCTCTGTGTTTACACTTAAGGCACTCATCCACCCTTGCTTACACTCTAGGCTAGACTGGAGATTTTCTCCAGAACATTTTGTATTGCTGATCTCCTTTGTTGCTGTGACCAAAGACCCAACAAGGATCACATTAAGGGAGAAGGGAGAAGGAACACTTGAGGGAGGAAGGGTGTGTTTGGCGGCTTATAGTTTAAGGAAACAGAGTTCGGCATGGTAGGGAAGGTCTGGCACTCAGAGTATGTGAGGCAACTGGTCACACTGTGTCCACAGTTAAGAACCAGAGAGCAGACCAGAAGTGGGGCTCAGCTACCAAACCCTGGGGCCCAGTCTCGGCGACCCACTTCTTTCAGTAAGGCCCCCTCTCGTCACAGCCTTCCCAGACAGCACTGCCAGCAGGGGGCCAAGAACCCAAACACCTGTGCTTGTGGGAGTCATGTCATAGTCAGACCCCCAAACTCCCCAGAATCCTGCTCCAGGATGCTCCTCCCAACCCAGTCCTCTGATAGAAATCCACCATCAGTCGGGGACTGAAAAAATGTCTTTCCGTCTTTCTCGAAAAGGAAACGAATGTGCTCAACATCATTGGGGATTGCTTTCATGTTTGGGAATCTTCAGAGATACACGATTTTGAGAGAAACTGTATTCAGAGACTCACACAGAGCAGGTGGTTCTGTGTGAGAGAGGGCATGGCACACACTCAGATGCTGGGAACAACCAAACACTGATTGAGAGATTTCACAGCAAGGCAGACGTCTTTGTTTCTGAGCCCTCTTGTCTACCAGGTGGTGACAAGAATATCTCATAGGTAAAGGTTTAGAAGTAAGGGGTCAGGGGACATATGACCCCTCCCAACAGTGACTTGCTCCTAGTGGCTGTAAAATAGTTCGTTTTACACCCCATCAGTACATGTCTCAGGTAGAAGAGCAGGTTGGTTCCTCAGGTCTTTGTTACTGTCAGAACCCAGTCATTTGCCATTTTTCTGATGTGATTTCACCATATCACTATGGCGTCTGGGCAACAAAGCCTCTTTGGAGAGAAACACTAGGCTTTGATTGGGCATAGCTGATGCTGGGTTCTCAGAATGAGAACTTCTGGCCATGCCAAGCACACTCAACTTTAGAACCAGACATGGTAGAAAACAGGCCCCAGAAGTGGAGCCAGGCATACCTCCTGGCCCCTGCTACCGTCATTACAAACCAGATTCCCAGGAAACAGTCAACAGTCTCCAGCGCTGAAGGTTTCGGGAGCCTGAGCAAAAGCCTGGGGAGAAACGAGACTGAGCTCCATCCAGGGACATCTGGCCTGAACAAACAGCTCAGAGTGATTTCCAAACATCTTGTTCTTGATAAAGACTAGCCTTTTGCCAACCAGTTCTTCCCCATCAAACTCCCTAGTTCATTCTATGTGGTTATGACTCCCTTATCCCAGATGCCACCGGTCCTTGTGAAAGAACCCCAGGGTGATTTTCTGTGGATGAGCTCTTAACTCCATCCTGCCCTGCTCCATCCTAACCCCACAACACGAGCTGCCCAGCATGGCCGGCATTCTTTCGCCTTCCTTAAAGTCACATTTCCCAAGGTCAGACACAATGCCAACCAGTGCAGTTTCTTAATTGATGGTGTCACGACCTCCCAGGAGTCCTGCTGCAGTCTCCCCGTGAGCCCTCTGGTGCACTTTGAGTGCTTGGCAAATTCGAAGGCACAGCACAGCCAGAGGTCACAGGCTGCTCCAGGGGCTTTCCTCCATGAACATTCTTTTCTGAGAATCTCATTGATCCCCAAAAGCTGATTGTGGAAAAAATAATCATTGAGTTCTCTCTATTTTAGTAGACCAAAGAACTGACTTAGGAAAAGTTAACCATAAAAGACCTGAGATGAAACATGTTGAAAGATCTTCAATTAAAAGTGCACAAGAATATCTTTTAGAGGGAGAAATTGGCAGCCACGCACCCTGGATTTCAAGGGTAGAGTCAATGGGGCGTTGCAACTGGGAGTCCTGCTGTGTGTTTTGTGAAGGCTTGCAACCAATGTGCTCGGATGTAGTTGTAAATTAGAGTAATGAGTGCACATAATTAAAAATAAAATCCCCCTCTATCTGAGATGGCTGAAAATGAAAAAAAAAAATCTTGTCTCTTTCCCCATTTCCCCAAGGACAACTTTGGGGTCTAGTGGTCATCACCCTTTTAAAAAAATGAATGTGAAAGTATTTCACCACCTTCAATTTCCTGGAAGTTAGTGTGTAGAACTGGGGTTATTTCTTCTTTAAATATTTATTCAGATTTTGCAATAAAACCATCTAAGACATAGCTCCTTGCAGGAGCATTTGAGCTGTAAATCACCTCCTTCTCACCGAGATTATCTTACTCTGTTGTGGGAATTTATGGTTTACAGGGAACGGTCCGTGCTCTATTGTGCTGCCAAGCATGAGGGTATGCTTGTAATGAATGCTCTTTCCATGTTGTGAGGGTCTAGAGCAACCCCTTCTTTCTTTCATGATGTTATCATCGGCATCTTAATCCTTTCAACTTTGTCAGTGATTATCATTTCATGTAATTATTTATCTTAGTGTGTGTGTGTGTGTGTGCGCGCGCGCGCGCGCGCGCGCATGGGTGCGCCTGATTATATGCATACACATGGTTGCAGGAGGTCAGAAGGGGTCCTTGAATCCCCCAGAACTGGAGATACACATGGTTGTGAGCTGCTGTGTGGGTGCTGGGAACTGAACCCTATCCCTGCAGGAGCAGCTGGTGCTCTTAGCTGCTGAGCATCTCTCCATCGCCAGAAGCTATGGTTTAAAGAGCAAGCCTTTGGCTCTATTGGTTTACTCTCTACTGTGTTCCAGCTTTAAATATCATTGGGTTTTGGTCTTGGCTTTTAATTTTCTTTCTTTCTTTCTTTCTTTCTTTCTTTCTTTCTTTCTTTTTTTCTGCTTACATTGGGATTATTTTACTGTTTTTTTCTTAAATATTGAGATGGGAGATTAGATTGTTTATTCAAAACTTTTCTTCTGTTCCTTAATTTTATAAACATTTATTTCTTGGCATTCCTTTATCTACATTCCAAACATTTGATAAACTGTTTTTATTTTTGCTTAGTTCAAAATAGCTCTACCTCTCCATAATATGTGTATCTTGTTGTGTCTGGGTAGAATTTTATAAGTTTGGGTTAGATACGTCGATGTCCCTGTCCATATCCTCTATACCTCACCAACTCTGTTTTTAGACTAGTCATTGTTGACAGAACTGACATTTCCAAATGCAATTGTAAGCTTGTTAGTTAATCCTTCAGTTCTCCTGGCATTCTTACCTCTTTTTGGTAAATTGGCTCAATATCATGCAGTGCCTTGCTTTGCTCCTGGTAGCTTGCTTTGTCCTGAACCCTGATATCAGTGCAGCCATCCAGCATGAGAGTTCCTATGCTCTGTGTTTTCCATCTTTTCCGTGTACTACCCTTATATTGTTATCGGTTTACATGTGAAGTAATTATTCATATGTCTAAATTTAGATTTATAATTTTACATTTGATTCTGTCCATTACATTTCTTTATTCCTTCTTTCCAATTTTCTTTTAGTGTATTTTAACTTTTTAAATATTCATTTACTTATTGTGGTTTGAATAGCTCTCTCCTTTTTTTAAATTTTGTTTTGTTTCTTTTGTTATTTTTCTTAGTGTTTTCAGCAAACACTTTTAAAATCTATGTTGAGTGAATGCTTTAAAATTAAGTGAGAGGTGTAGATCTTGCGACGCAGGTGTCTTCCCGCCTCCCTCTATGGGGCAGTTACCTGAGTCACCGCATCGGCACACCGAGAACTTCATGAGATCCTGCCAGGGTTGTACCTTCAAACACAGCGTTTCAAGAACTGAAGGAAAGGAAAACACTGGATTCACATGTCCTATTTCCTTGTTCTCCTTCCTCTCTGATGTAAGTTCTGCTTTGGTACCCTCCCCGACCAAAACTCCCTACTTTCAGTGTTCTTTCAGTGCAAGTCTGCGAGGGACAGTTACCTGACTTTTTCTCTGTGAATGTCTTTACAGCTAGTATTTTTTTTCTTTTTGTCTTATTCCCCAACGCTGATTTACTTTATATGGAATTCTAGATTGACAACTTTTCTTTCAGTACTTTAAAAGTGTTGTACCACAAACTAAGGTTTGTGAGAAAGTACCTTGTACATGGTACGGCCACTCTGCGCATGCCTCTGTCCTCAACCTCGCATGGGATACAGATGCTACTCATTCACCTTTATCCTCAAAGAGAGCTTGGGTGCTATTGCTGCTCTATGCCTTTTGCACTCAGGCTCACACCTATTTATGATAATGTTACATCCTATAAGGTTCATCATGCACCCCAAGTGTCATAAGTATCCATTTGATGGCCTAAGATATTTGAAGCATTGTAAGTCAAGCCATCCTAAGAAGGAAGCTTTCCATACATTCCCCAATAGGAGGAAATGCTAACTCTCGATTAAACTTAGTGAAAATAATGGTATGTATTTTCCCACTGGATTCCCAGGCTTCTGAATTCAGTTTAAGAACTGCAGAGCAACTGTTTCCAAAGGTTAGCTCTTCGTAGAAGAGCCCAACATACCACAGAATTCAGCCCCATACCTGGCATTTCTGATTTAGCAGCCTTGACATGGTGGCAAGTGATAAGCATCTCCAACAGCTTCCAGGTGACTGATACTGCTGTTAGAGGCCCACACTAAAAAACAAAACAAAACAACAATTTTAAAAAAACTGGCAAGATGAAGGAAACATCATTCATCTTTCATTTGCTATGGCAACTCTTTGAACTTACCAGCTCAATCTGAAATTGTGACTTTGTTTGACCTTGGCCTCTCCTTTTCTGGGAAGGCCTACTCTGTCCTAAGTCCATCAACATAGCTGCCAGAATAGACAGGCTGGCGAGTCACGCTCTTTCCTCAAGCCAGAGCAAACTCAACCAGCCCTCATAAACGCTGGAGAACATGCCAGTGCCGATGCGCACACAGCCAAGTCAACCATTGTTTGAGTTGTTTTTTCATCTTCAGTCACTATATAAAAGAGTTTTAGGTGTCACTGACCTGCCTTTATGAAGGAACTAAAGAAGAGCTGCTCGCACTTCCCAGTGACTTCTGCTGAGAGCCTTCCACAGGGTCAGTCTGATATGTGGAACCCCCTTTGGGCCTCCTAACGCTCAGCACCCAGTCCACACACTTCATAGCAGGAGCAACTTTTTCAGGCTGCTCTCAGAGGGCCTTCATCACCCAACCCAATCATTTGAAAAATAATTATAAATCTGATCTTCTGTCAGCTCCTTTGTGATCTGCTATCCCTAGAGCTGGTTTGTTCCTGGTCACCCTTCCTGTGGGATCTGACTCTTCCCTCTCATTCCATTTTCCTGTTGTGTGCATCTATGTGGGAACATCAAATTCCTTCTCACTAAGCAGAGAAGTTTTTTTCTCTTGCTTATGGAAACTAGGCACTAGCCCAGACCTAGGCCCTGGTGGCTCAATTCTGTCCCCTCAGGAGGCTTATAAAAAACGATTTCCTCCCAAAGGCTAAGCCCATTCTAAGTAAAAACTTTGTAACAACTGCTAACGAGAAAACATTTCTTCAGTTTTGTAACATGTAAGTCAGAAAAGACACATTGCTTTTGCAAGTTTCAAGATCACTTCTGATCAGAAGGGAAGCCTCATGCAAAAGAATGAATTAGTGCAGTTTGTTGTAAATGTCCCTCAAGTAGACTTCGGAACAGGTGCTTGTCGTTCATCCATCCTCCCTCTCACCAGCAAGCTCTCGTGGGGGACTGGACCTAACAGTGAACCAGTTCACCTTCTCTTTTCCTCAGCTTTTATATGTCACAGAGCATAAGAGTCATCTGGTCCGTAGAGACTGCTGAAGCGTTTATCCCACAATCGTAATGGCCCAAGTCTGACTCCAGAGGTCCTAACCAACTCTCAGAAGTTTTCCTCTGAATCGCACACACATTCCATGGAGTGCATGCGTGTACACACACACACACACACACACACACACACACACACACACCTCTGTTGTCTTAGTTACTTTTCTATTGCTGTCAAGAGCTCCCATGACCAAGGCAGTTTGTGGAAGAAAGAGTTTACTGGAGTCTTAGTTTCAGAGGGTGAGTCCATCACCATCATGGCGAGGAGCCCGAGAGGAAGAAGGCAGGCCCAGTAGCAGTAGAATTCACATCTTGAAACAACAACCATCAAGAGGCAGGAAGAGAGCTGACTGGAAACAGCATGGGCTTTTGGAACCTCAAAACCCATCTCCAGTGACATACCTCCTCCAACAAGGCCATATGCCCTAATCCCGCCCAAACAGTTCTACCGACTGGGCACCAAGTATTCAAACGTGAGCTCATGGGGGCCATCCTCATTCAAACCACCACATTTGTGCTAAGATGTGTTTCTTGTAAACAGCAAACAGATGATTTCAGTTTCTTAATCCAGTTAGCCAGACTGTCTTTAACTAGAGAATAGAGGCCATCAATTGTCATGATTTGCACAACTTTGGGATGGACTTGACGGGGGTGACAAGAGCCTGAAGCAATGACAGGTGTAAGTATAGAAAAGCTGGGGTTGGGTGGACCAAGGACTCTGATGGAGACACACCAGCAGTCTAGAACCTCAATGCGTGAGGAGCCGAATAAGGAGACGTTTTTATTATATACAGATGAAGCAGGAGGAAGACTCACTAATCTCAGCAGCCAGCCAGTTTTTATTTCAGCTTGGCATAAGCTAGAGTGATCTGAGGGGACTGCCATATCCGTTCAGTTTCCTTTGTTCTGAGTCTCCTTGTTCCTCAAAATACCATGCCATCTCATGCCCCACCCCCCGATATCCAGGCTTGACTCAAGATTTATAGTAGAGCAGAGCATATGAAATGTACATTCAATGCACATGATATGAATTTGTCTAAACTCACCTTGTTTTGTATGTCTCTATTAGATACCATTGAAAAACACTATTTTGAATCCATGTAAGTTTAATAACTTAGTGGTTGCATAAAATTTCATTGCACTGAAATTCCATCATTTATTAACCTCTAATGTTGGGTAGTTAGGTTATTTCCAGTTTTCCTTGGATTTAAATAAGAATTGTTAAAACGCTGGATTTGGGGGCTACATTAGGGCATCTAACAAATTATGCCAATTCTCCAGATTCTGAAGGGACACTGTCCTCACAATGGTGCTGGGTTGGCTCCAAAAGCTCAAATCTCATGAGCAGAGAGCTACTGTATAATGCTTTTAAAATGTACTTCTCATCAATTCATCTAGCTACAATTCGTCTAAATTTTTATAGTTTATTTTACTTCCAACGGGGGGAACTGCATAGCCTCAGAACAGCCCCTCCGCCCTTAGAGGGTCACAGGTCTAGGTGCAGAGAAGAGGATTGAAGGGAGACTGGGGAACGCTAAGTGAGTTGAAAGGATGGGAAGGAAGCTAATGCTCATCCCAGGGCAGGAAGACTGTGTCTGTAATTAGCTCTGGTGGTCATGGTGTCCAGAGCATGACTGAAGATCACTGAGAGAGACAATTAGCTAGAAAGAAGGAAAAGTGACAGACCCTTTGGTTTGGGGACTTTCTGTTGTTATCTTTTTTTTTTTTTATGGTCTTGGTTTTGGATTGAGACAGTTTTATGATGTAGCTGGAGTCGGCCCTTGAACCCATGATGTAGCCCAAGATGGCTTGGAATCCCAGCTTCCTGCCTTGTTCAGCTGGCTGAGGATCTTTTTGCTTTATCTGGCTACAGTGAAGTGGTGGTCGGGCCAGAGCAGTTCAAACGCTGGCCAGTGTTTAGCAGCAGTGAGCTGTAGTCACAGGCAGGTGGAGCGGTTGTAAGCCACACCCATACACCGCACCCTCAAATAGGAGAGCCCACAAGCATTACCACCGCTGTGCCAGCCTTGGGTATGGAGGCCCTTGAGGCCCTTGACCCTTGGCCCTGGGCTCTGAGACCCTTGGCCCTAAAGACTTGACAGTTCCTGCATATCCACCATTCTGGCTCCTCATAGCCTTATTCTTTTTTTTTTTTTTTTTCAAACATTTTTACAAGATTCTTTAATTAATTTTTTGGTTAGCAAACAAACCCAGAGTTTCACTATGACATGTTCACACAAATATTTGCTTTTTTCTTATTAACACCCCCCCCTCCACACACACACACACACACACTGTCTTCCCCCATTCTCCTCTTCTTGCTGGCCTCCTTCCCTCCAAATACCCGCTTCAGTCTCCACCTCTTCTCTTTAATCAGCTCTCTCTTCTTCCATGTCTCTTCTATTCTGCTCTTGCTCCTCTTGAACTGTTCAGCTGGCTGCCTGGTGGCTTCCACAACTCAGAGGCTGCGACTAGGCCTGCTCTGAGTTCCTGCCTCTGCCAGGGCTGCATTCGAGAGCCGGGAGTGAGCAGGAGTGCCCACTGGCTATAGGACTCAGTGAGCCATTCAGGAGCAGGAAGCCGAGCCCAAGAGGGATCATTGCACTCAGGCAGGAGCCCAGGCATGATGGGACCTCGGTCGGCAGCCAGTTCAGCTGTGGAGTCCACACAGGGAGTGGCATAGGAAGTCAGGACTGGATCTGAGAAAGCCGGGACCGACAGAGCCCAGAGTCGAGCTTTCAGGGGCCAGCCTGGAGACAGCCTCCAAGGTCGCTTAGCCACCGCTGTCTGGGCCGCTGCCTGTGCCAGCCATGGCTGCTGCTGGTGCCACTTTGCCGTCTCTGCTGCTTTTTTCTTCATGACACCAACTCAGCCCATACTACTGAATATAGGAAAATTAATAAATAAATACGTAAAGAACGGAAGAGAGAGATACAAGAGTATTCGAGAAACGTCTTTTAGTGGGCTTCCTTGGTGAGCCTACGTGGTTCGGCTGCATAGCTCAAGGGCGGTATTTGAACCAATCATAGCCTGGCTACATAGCTCAAGGGTGCTATTTGAACCAATCATAGCCACTTGTTTGGACCAACAGACTCTGAGCACCAATCACAGTCTCTAGGGCTTATGTTTGGAACCAATCACAGCCTCGACTATTAGAACTGAGACAGCAGTCTCTCCACCAGAGAGGTGCTCTCCTTCTGGTCTAGGCAGTGATGGTACCAGGGTCATCTAGAGTTCATCAAGGTTTTTGATAACAAAAAACGTAGCTCAGACTACTTCAAACAGCCTGGCCAGGGTGGTAGTTTCAGAAGCCAGGGCATCAGCGGCCGTCTCTGGGTAGCTCTCTCAGCCTCTCTGGAGAATTCAGTACGGCTGGTGCTGGCTTGATTGTTAGTAAGGCTGGCTCTTAGCCTTTCACTCAGAGCTTCAAGGGGAAGTCCAACAGCTGCTAATTAGGAGGTCCAACCACCCCATCCCCGGTGTCTGTGTTTATTTATAGGAAAATGAACATCAATCAAGAGTGTTTACAAAATAGACTTAAAGGGCTTATTGTTAACACTAACAGAGAGTTTTAACAGATTTAAACAGTATTTTAACCATGCCCAGTGCCCAGGGAGTGGTGGTCCATCATGTGTCTCAGGATGACACCCATTAACCATCATGCTCAGCTACCGTTCTCTCTGTCTCTGTCTCTCTGTCTCTGTCTGTCTGTCTCTCTCTCCCACCCTCCCTTTCTCTCTCCCTCTTCCTCATCTCTCCCACCTCATCTCATGTATCCCACTGGCCTCAACCTCCCTGAATAGACAAGGGTGACTCCGAACTTCTGATTCTCTTGCCTCCTCCCAAGCGCCGGAAGCATCACCATACCACGATGCCAGTTTATGCAATGCCGAAGATTCAACCCAGGTAGAGGCAAGCACTCTACCAACCAAGCTACACCCCTAGCCTCTAGCTGTTTTCTTGAGAGACTGGAAACCATAATTATAAGGGATAGTCTGTGACGATGGGCGATTGGACGCCTCCATGAAGTTCTGGAGAGAGGAAAGCACCTGTGCGCAAGAGGCACTGAAATTGTCCCTGGATTAGGGGTCAGGTTACTAGCCTGGACTTATAGCCTGGACTTAGAAGGTGGTCCAGGAACTGACGGCTTGACGGCCCCAGAGAGCTGTTCAGATGAGGGCTCTCACTTCGCAGGCCTTGTATCCTAATTCTGGGTCCCAACATTCCTGTCTCCTTTCAGATGCTCAGCCACTCCTTTTTCTTTTTTATCAGCTGGAATCTTGATGAACCTCGTCTGATGACATATCTTTCCAGTACTACCCAAGGCCATTGTACCATCTTCATCTTGGTTGGGTGATGTGTTCTCTTTGAGATTTCATCCAAGAAAGGCAAAGAAAAGGAAAATAACCCTGGCTTCCATTCACCATCGTGACTTACAAAAAGCTTTAGAAAGTCGTAAATAATGCTGCACAAAGGTGCTGGCCCAGCCACAGGAGCACCGGCTCAGAGCTGGTGGTTACTGAACTTCCTTCAGCTAGGATTTTGAGTTTTTATTTTTTTTCCTTTGCTTTAAGCCATGAATTTCATGTCTGCTTTATTTTAAGTGTCTAAGCGTTAAGGCTTAAGGTTTTCTGTTTGTTTTGGAAAGGAGCGAGGAGATGAAAATATGCACGTTTATACGGTTGTATTGCAGTTCAATGATATGGGTCAATGTTTTCTGCTTGGAGGATTTATGGAGATGCCTTTTGTGTCTATCCATAGTTTGTTTTGTGACTGTCTACAGGGGTGTTTGAAAAGAATGAGTATCTGTATATTTAATAGCTTTTCAAATCCTCCCTTTGAGGGTTTTGCCTTTGGGGACATGTCTGGAAATTACTACCCTTCAGCATTATGTAAAGATTCATCTCAGTTCAAGTCCACTGTGGTTTGAAAATATCTTCAAAGGTCCATGTGTTGAAGGATTGGTCACCAGCCTGTGTGTTATTGGAGGTGGTAGAACTTTGAATCAATGGGGCCCTAAGCAAGGGATTCCCATCACAGAGGCATGCCCTTGAGGAAGATCCTGGAATCCCAACTCTCTCCTGTTCTCTCTTTGTTTCCTTCCATCAGAAGGTAAGCAGCCTTCGCCATCCTGGCCTCCTGCCATGGTGAGCTTTTCCAACACAGGCTCGAACAACTCCACATGAGCCACAATACACATTTTCTCTCTCTTTTTTTTTTCTTTTTGGTTTTTCCAGACAGGGTTTCTCTGTAGCTTTGGAGCCTGTCCTGGACTAGCTCTGTAGACCAGGCTGGCCTCGAACTCACAGAGATCCACCTGCCTCTGCCTCCTGAGTGCTGGGATTAAAGGCGTGTGCCACCACTGCCTGGCCATTTTCTCTTTTTAAGTTGATATTCTCAGGTATTTTGCCATAGTGACAGAAAGCTGATTAACAAGGATATCATGTTTTTGAGTTTTATATTTAAAACTGGAATCCACTTTGAGTTAACGCTGGCATGTCACAGCAATCTACATATATCCTTTTTTAAATAGTTACGCAGGCAAACTTTGCTCCTAATTTTTGATGGGTTTGTCTCCACCCAACTCTGAACATAAGTAGATCCTATTAATATATTTCCATTTCCAAGCTACATACTGTTTCACATCTATTAATAAAATTCCCCCTCATTGTTCTTACATAACAATTCTTAGCTGGTAGCAATTTTATGTAGTAATGAAAAGGAATGTGTTATTTATTATCTTCTTAAGATTTAGCCTAAGCCCTTTAGATAAATGAACTATTCTCTCATTAATAGTCATAAATTTGGAGTCACCCCAAGGGACCACTGGATCTTGTGTCTAATTTCAGTCCGAAAGGATGTATTAAGAATGTCTCTGAACCTGTAAATCAGCCAGCTGCCAACATTTAATTGGGTTAGATCTAACACTTGTGCTCTGGAGGTCAACTCATTTAGTACCTGAACGTGCATTTTTGCAGTTAATTTATCGTGGAAGTTTCATTAGGAAATGATATTGCTGAAAATTAATCATTTTATGGGTGAATTCCTGGGAGGTTTCCCGGTCACAGTGGGAGACTGTAAACACTTATTCAGGACACTTTCTCAGTCAGTCCAGCTCAACTTGATGGTTCAGACATCTGTGGCCTTGGCTCCTGCTGGTCGGAGGCTTCAATCATATCAAAACTGTTTCCTGAAGCCTGCTCATATATGATTCTTTGTTCCATCTGTGTGAAGCTGAATCCGCTTCTTGTCAGGAGGGAGTCCTGTCAGGCTTCCTGGAGATAACAAGACTACACCTCTGAGGCTTTGGATCTGAGACAAACTTCAGTTCAGCCCAGCCCTTTCTGCAGTTTAACTTCTACCCACACCTCAAAATGTGTTCAAAATGCCATTGGGAGACATGTTTCCTGAGTCACTGCTACCTTATAGGACACCTTTATGCAAATTAGACCATGAAGACAGCTCCATAAAAGCATGACTCAGAGAAGATCACTTTTTTTACCAAAAGGAAAACACATACATCCAGACTAACCATTGTAACCATCCTTTTAATTTTTCATGATTTTGATCATGTTTCAATAGGTTTTGATCATGTTCTGTACCCTCCTCCAGCTCCTCCCAGATTTTACCCCATCCCTACCCAACCAGATTCATGTTCTTTTTCTATCTTAAAAACAAGCAAAACAAAATAAAAAGCCCACATGTACATCCACGTGCACATGGAAATCGTTTTGTGTTGGCTAACTACTCCTGAGCATGAGGCTCGAGGTGGCGCGTGGTTGCTCTACCCAGTGTTAGCTCCTGGGGGAGGAAAAAAAACCCTGTTTTCTTCATTGTAACCATTTTAAAGGTATCCGTAGTGGTAGGTATAACCACTTGTCTAGTCAATCTCAAATATCTCCATCTTGCAAAGTGAAAGCTTTTCCCTTTTCCCCCAAACCTACTATCTGAATTTTACTGTTCTAGGTAACTCAGATAAATAGAATCACTTTGTATTTCTCTGTTGATGATTGGCTTACTTGGCTTAGCAGAATGTTCCCAGAATTCATTTGTGTTCAGGCATGTGTCAAAATTTCCTTCCTTTTTAGGGATCAATGATATTGCTTTGTGTGACATACCACATTTTATTTTCCTATTTCTCCCAGCTTGGTTATTTCAAACACAGGAACATAAACCTCTCTTCAAGATCTAGCTCTCTGGCATGTGTGCTATGTTCCCATGAAAGGTATTTGCTAGGCCATTTGGGAGTCATGTTCTAATTCTTGGTGACCC
>CABHPQ010161111.1:26729-79735 GCA_902168405.1 Peromyscus aztecus | reverse complement strand
ATGCACTACCTGTGGTGCTTTGAATGAGAACCATACCCTATTGGCTCAGATACTTAAATACTTGGATCCCTGTTGCTGGCACTTTTTGGGTCAGTGTAGATGGTGGAATCTTACAGGAGAAAGCATGTCATTAAGGTAGGCTTTGACAGTTTATAGAACTGCCCCATTTCCAGTTTGTTCTCTGCTTGTGTTTGCAGTGGAAGATGTGATTTCTCAGCTTCCACTTCTGCTGTCTGATTCCATGCCTTCCCTACCATGATGGACACTTCCTCCTAAACTGCAAGCCTAAATATATTCTTTCTTTATAAGTTGCCTTGGTCATGGTATTGTATAATAGCATCAGAAAAGTACCTACCACTATGTGTAGTCATGATTGTTAAAAACAAAAACCTGCACATATTTAATGTATAAATTCAAAATAAATGTGATGAATTTGGATATAGGCAAATATCCTTAATGCTGTCATTGCAAATAACAGAGATGGTTAACACCTTCCAAAATTTCCAGTGTTTTCCTTTTATTTATTTTCTTTCATGATAAAAATACTTAGTTATGATATTTGTCTTCTTAATGACTTACATAATATTCTTTTATACTTAAGAGGATAACCAGGTAACTTTTGCTCCATCTTTAACTTTCATGTCAGTTGACTTTGCTGTTAATTTGGAAAACTGCTCATCTAAACTGCCTCTTCTAGAAATTAATTCAGAGACATTTTTACTTTCTTGTCTAGTGCAGCACTAGTCACAGAAGCTGAGATGTGGGGAAAACCTTAGCATGTGGATAGACAGGTAGAGAACATGCACAGAAAAGCCAGGGTAGGTCCTCAATATCTTTCTGTCTTCACCTCTGTGTCTATCTCTCTACCCTCTCTGTCCTTAAAAAGAAGGAAATTTTGTCATCTGTGAATATAATAATGAACCCAGAAGTTATCATACTAATTAAAATAAGCTAAGCCCAAAAGACAAGTATTGCAAGACTGAAGTATCAGTGGAATCTAAGAAAGTTTACCTCATAGAAGCAGAGAACAGTGATTGCTGCTTCTTGAGTTAATTAATGATGAATTAATTAGGGAAAATAATGAAATGCTGGTCAAGGGAGGTGAAATTTCAGATATGCGAGGAGAATGTGTTCTGGGAATTTAAATGTATAGTATAGTGATATATGATGAGGTTAATTAATAATACTGCATTTTACACTTGGTATTGACTAAAAGAGTGCTTCTGACATGTTATTACCACACACACATAGTTACAATATCAGGGATTATATGTGTTAATTAACTTGGTAGTGGTATCATTTCATAATGCATATACATATATCATAGCACCATCTTACACCCTTAAAATGGCAATTTTTTTTTTTTTTTGGTTTTTTCGAGACAGGGTTTCTCTGTGTAGCTTTGGAGCCTGTCCTGGATCTCACTCTGTAGACCAGGCTGGACTCGAACTCACAAAGATTCGCCTGGCTCTGCCTCCCAAGTGCTAGGATTAAAGGCGTGTGCCACCACCGCCCGGCAAAATGGCAATTTTTATTCATAATTTGTATCTCAATCAAGCTAGGAAAAACATACTAAAAGGAAGAAACCAATAAGACAAAAAAAGGTAAAACAAATCAAAAGGCCCAGAAAATAAACCATGGAGTTTGTTTTGCATTAACTAACTACTCCTGGGCATGGAGCCTGCCCTTTAGTGTGGGTGCTATATCCAATGATCTTCCATTGGAGACAACTGAGTTTCCTTTCCTAGCAGATATCAATTGCAAATAGGCTTTTGGTAAAGGAAGACCTCATGTCCACTTCTTCCTTTCAGTGCTGGGACCCTGTCTGGCTTGAATCTATGCAGATCTTATGTGTGCTGTCCCAGTCTCTGTGAGTTCATATGTGTATCAGTACCATTGTGTCTGGATGATGCTGTTTCTTGGGAGTTATCCATCTTCTCTGACCCTTACAATTTTTCTGTCTCGTTTTCCTCACAGATCGCTGAGCCTTGAAGGGAGGGAAAATTTGTAAATAAAATATATATATGATGTTAAAGTTGTGATAACCTCTTAAAATATCCACATATGTCCTTCTCTTCTAGTTCCACCTATATAGAGAGATCTGTTGTTAATACTGGCTATAACTGAGTAACAACCTTTGGTTAATGAAAGTGAGGAAATGATATGTGACATTCACAGGAGAAAACACCTGGTTTGGAAAGTTAAGTTCACCATCAAGCTGTATAGAAATTGGGAGGCTGGAGAGATGGCTCAGTGGTTAAGAACACCAGTTGCTCTTCCAGAGGATCTAGGTTCAATTCCCACCTCTCACATGGCAGTTCACAACTGTCTGTAAGTCCAGTTCCAGGGGACCTGACATACGTGGCTAAATACCAATGCACATAAAATAAAGTTAAATTAAAAAAAATAAGAAATTGTAGTACCATCAATTTTCATTCAGGTAGTGTTAGACAAAAAAGCCAGAAAGTAGAGTCCACATGGGGTTGGACAGTTGCCCCAGAGAGTCAAAGTATCTACTGGAGACTGTGAAAATAATGAAAACAATAAAACAGGTTATAAAGAAGAAAGAAATTGAACAAGACACCAGAAAACAGAAAGAGCTTCTGTGCTCATGGTTTGGTAGAATTTGTGAAAGCAGCAATATTACTAAAAGCAATCTATAGATTCAATGCAATCTCCATCCAAATCCAATCTTTACAGAACTAGAAAAACAATGTTAAAATTCATATGAAAACACAAAATGCTCTGAAAAGCCGAAGCAATCTGGACAGAAGGCAATGCTGGAGGTTGAATGATGCTTGATTTCACATTATACTACTGAGCTATGGTAAAACAACAGCAACAACAACAGCAGCAACAACAGCAGCAGCAACAACAACAAAAGCAGCATCATCAACAACAACAACAAAAACAACAACATTATCCTGCCTCCTAACCAGCAAGCAAACCCACGGGATGTGGAGGGAATACAAATAACCCCATGTAGCTAGAGTCAATCTGTTCTTAACTACAGTGTCAAAAACATGTTTGAGGAAAGACAGTCTTATAACAGCAGAAAACTGAGGAAGACAGAAACTAGATACCAATGTCTCACATAAAAATTAATTCAAAAGACACTGAATTATAATCTTGTTACTTCAGCATAGCTCAACCTGTGCTCACTAATGTAGTAGAGAATAATGGAAGCAATTAGTATGTACCAAGAACTACCAATGTTAACAAGTCAACTTACTCAAGTTTAATGGATGTCAACAACTCTTGGGGCCACGGGTAAAGGACTGCCCAGATTAATGTCAATAGGCAGAGTTCTAGCATTTGTACCAGTTTTTGGACCCCTAATTCACAAGACAGCACTAGCAAGAGCAGGTAATATATATATTCTGGTATGTGTGTTCAGAGAAGGAATCTTAAGGTAGTCTGAGTCTTTTATAATGATCTACTTGAGCTTTGCATATATACAGAGAAAGACATTAGTATGCAGTGCAATCAAGATGTCTGATCTTTGCTTCAAATTATTTGACAAACATACTACTATCTCCACCTTCCATGGTTATGAGCTTATTTAGCGTTGGTAACATAAGAAACAGTCTTTAGCTCTCTGAATCTGTACTTCTATGTATGTTCTTTAAGAAACTGTCTTGCAAAAATACCATCAGCACTTCTGCTTATAATGTGTGTCCAGAGATATGGGGCACTGTACCGGTAACAATCTGAAGGTGGGAAGATGGATTTTGGCTCACAGTTTCATAGGAGGCTACTCCATCATGGTAGGGAAGGCATACAACATCAAACTTCATATTATGGCAGGCATGGAAGCAGAGATTTCATCAGAGCCCCTGCCTATGGGATGGTGCAAGGTAGGTCTTCTCCCTCAGTACTGCCCCATATGCCATTCCTTTCTTGTAGCCAGAGAGTTTCTCTCCAGCTCCCACCAAGTCCCGCCAGTCCCAGAGTCCACTTATAAAATAAACACATTGACTCTTATATTACTTAAACTGCTCAGCCATTAGCTCAGGCCTACCATTGTCTAGCTCTTACTCTTATACTATGCCCAATTTTGTTAATCTATATGTCGCCACATTTTCCGTGGCTTTACCTGCTGCCTCTACATGATGCTCCCTGGACAGCAGCTGGTGTCTCTTCTCCCTGCCTTCCTGTCCTTTCCTTTTCTCCTCTCTCCTAGTCCCGCCTATACTTCCTGCCTGGCTACTGGCCAATCAGTGTTTTATTTATCAATCATCCACAGCACTTTCTGAAAATGCTTTCACAGATACACTTTCAAGTGTGCTTGACTAATAATGTAATTAAGCTGACAATAAAGATTAGTCATCACATATACCTACCATCACATGTGCTTCCCAATAGAACCTTAGGTAATTACGTAATAGAATATTATTTACTCATAAATACATACTAGATATTTAGCATATGTAGTAGATGCTCCACAAGACTGTGGAAACTGAAAAACCAAACATGAAAACTGGTATTGGGTGGCTGGTGAGATGAATCAGTTAGTAAAGTGCTTGCTACCCAAGCATAACAATCTAATTGTGATCCCTAGGACCCACGAATGCCTGTAATTCCAGGGCCGGGGAGATAGAGATAAGAGGCTTTCTGGAACTCACTAAGCAACCAGCCTGACAATATTGGTAATCTACAGGTTCAGTGAGAGGCCCTGTCTCAAAAAATGAGGTGAAGAATTGATGAGGAAAGACATTGACATCGCTCTCTGGCTCTCCACACATGACACATACATGTGCACACATTTATGAACATGCGCTCAGATGCATGCATGAAAATTGATCCTGGAATGCTTGTACTGCTGTATCTGAGAATCGGTGAGGGGTTGGATTTGGGATCTTTTGAGTACACAAAAATCTGAGGATTCTTAAGTCTCCTATATAAAATGCTATATTACTTATACATAATCCAAGAAGATATCATATATACTTATTTTAAACCATATATAGATTACCAAATATAGTTTAAATTATGTGTAAATTATGGTTACAGGGTCATTTATGGAAGAATAAGAAAGTATATATGCGTGTGTGTGTGTGTGTGTGTGTGTGTGTGTGTGTGTGTGTGTACTCTGTATGTATTCAAAATTTAAAAAATATTTTTAGACTGTGGGTAGTGGAATAAACAGATGTGGCACCTATGGATACAGAAGACTGTATTCCGCTATGTATCTAAACAATAAATATGAGGTTATAAGAACCATTTTAAAAAGAGGATAACAGGATGGAGAGTAATTGAGTACAAGAGCAGGTAAA
Organism: Peromyscus aztecus; assembly: GCA_902168405.1. Lineage (NCBI taxonomy): Eukaryota > Metazoa > Chordata > Mammalia > Rodentia > Cricetidae > Peromyscus > Peromyscus aztecus. The sequence goes on along the minus strand of CABHPQ010161111.1, from coordinate 74,459 downwards.
ATTAAAAATGAATAGACAGAACATTGGGGTAAACCTGAGTAATGGGAAAGAACCCTTTAGGTGTAGATGTGGGGTAAGGAAAGTCTCATGACCTTCTAAGCTTGAAAGCAATTATAGGTGCTCAAATCTTTTGTTATATAATGGTGTCACAATCAGGTTCATTCTTGTAAATAATGGTGTAATGAACTCGGCTTTTACCATGAGCATAAGTTCTGCCATTATTACCAGTTACTGACAGTTACTATAACCACAAACGGTGACCATAGAAATTTGACATATTTTTTTTCCTAAAGATTTTGCATGCTCGTTTAGGTCAGAGTAGAGGGAGGTGGTAATGCTTAAGCAGAGGACAACGATGTATTAAGCAGATAGAAATCATGCTAGTAGCAAGAGCTAAGATTATAATTTTCAGGTTGTACTGGTGTCAAGTTTTTGCAGAATAAGTGGATCCTGAGTAGGACTTTAAGAGTCAAAGACAAGCAGATGAAAATACAGTGGTCTGGACTCTTATAAGAAACAGCAATTGGCACTACAAGAAATGAGTAAGGAACAGTTAAATGTATCTTTGCTGGCACCATTTAGGAATCAGATGATGACTGGATGTGTTGATGGTGAGAAATGGGGCTGGGAAGAGTTAGTAAGATATAAGAGATGAACAGAGAATCTCTGAGTTATGTGCACAGGACTCACATGCCATCAATGTATCTCCTGGTGGGTGGCAGAATTTATCTTAGGATGAAGCCTAGTGATTTTTTTCAAGAATATCATTGGGAAAACATATGTATATGTTTTTATCATTTATGAAATATTTTAGAAAACTAAATACTGACAGTGAGGTATAGTTCAGGATGCTGCTCTGGCTTGTAATATCTTAGAAAGATGAGCACACTGTAGACTGGCCTAAAGGAGTAAGGCTCCATATCAGCTGAAGACAAATTTGGAGAGCTACAAAAAGCTATGTTATAAATTTTGGCTAAGGGTTGAGCTGGCAATAATTTAGGTGAAAATGTGCAATGGTGCTGAGGAATTGGTCAATACTTTGTTGGCACAGATCTCTTGTCCATACATCTTTTATGAAAAAGCCATGGTCTCCACTTCACTAAGACTTTATTAAAGAAGAGTCTGCATTCAGGGAAAATGGAGAGCAAAAACCAACACATGGCTCAGGATTTCCTACTGTTCACTATCTGTGTTATTCTAGGGGGAAAAGGCATTGTTTTTTTATGAGAAACATATTAGTAGTGAATCTTAAGTCATTGGTTATCTTCACCTTCATGAACTGTAGCTCCGTTTTGATCTGTTGGATAAGAATTTGATGTATCTGTGTTTATCTTGATTCAAGGCAACTAGATATATAAATCCTATTATTCTGAATACTCCCATTGCCTTGGTATAACAATATGAACACACATCTCACATTTCCCTGTTTAGACTAAACATGTCACCCCCACCTAGTGTTAATTTCAACAACCCACACATCTAGGCAGTTGAGAACTTTATTAAATCTTTTAATTTTTGACATTCCAATCTTTTAACTAAGGATTCCAGAACCATAATCTCCATTTGACATTATTTACAAATTTTTTTCTTCTCCAAACAATCTTGCTTTTTTCATTTAGTTCTGCCAATATATTTCCTTAAAATGTGGTAATGTCTTGGTGTTTTTTTTTCTGCAATACTTGTGAATGCATAAATATCAGGTGAACATACATGTGGGTGTATGTCTAAGTGTGTGTCTGTGTAGGTCACTGGACAAGCTTTGGTGTTTTCTTTCAATATTATCCAGATTTTTTTGAGACAAGGTCTCTCATCGTTCAGAAGTTCAACCACTAGGCTAAGCTGCCTGGCCAGTGAGGTCCAGGGCTTCACCTGTCTCTGCCTCTCCAGCATTGGGATTATAAACATTAATATGTTTTTTTCCTTTTCTTTTTTTTGCTTTTACTTGAGTTCTTCTAAGGATTGAACCCATGTTTTCCTGCTTGTGGACAAGTACTTTACCCACTGAACTATCTCTCTTCAGCTCCTGGAATGCTTTTAATTCAAGATGTCTGCTACTTTTATCCTTAGCAATACCTTTAACTGGTATGTATTGACTGTGTTTTATCAGAATTCCTATGTTGAAGCCCCTAAGCACTGATTGTGATGGTTTTGGAAGGTGGGGCCCTTGATGGTGGTCAGGGGTGGACGAGAGTGGTGCACAGGGATGGGTACTCCATTCTTTCAAAAGAGGAAGAGAACGTGTCCTGTCACTTTTTGCATGGTGTGATCAGACAGTGGTAAAGTGGCTGTTTGCAAGTGAGGAAGAGATCTGTCACCAAGAATCCACGACCCTGACACCATGATCTCAGACTTTCAGGTACATGAATGGTGAGAGAATGTAGCAGGAATCTTAGAGAGTCTTATTAATAAAATCAAATCTGAGGTCAGTTATTGGGGTGAACACTGGAAGATCAGAGACAGAACAAGCCACAGCTAACCTCACCTGGCCAACCTCTCAGCTGGCCTTGTTTCCTCAGACTGGAAGCTTCTATGTCCTCATCCCAATGGCTCTCAGCTGAACTGCTGCTTGAAAGCCTGAATGATTAAGCAACCAAATGCTTAATCAGCCAAATGTTTCTAGTTTCTGGTCCTCACATCTTATATACCTTTTTGCTTTCTACCACCACTCCCTGGGATTAAAGGCTCGATTTCTGGGATTAAAGGCGTGTGTCACCAAGCCTGGCTGTTTCCAATGTGGCCTTGAATTCACAGAGATCCAGAGGGATTTCTACCTCTGGAGTGCTAGGATTAAAGGTGTGAGTGCCACCATTTTCTAGCCTTTGTATCTAGTGGCTGTTCTGTCTCTGACCCCAGATAAGTTTATTAGGGTGCACAATATTTTGGGGAACACAATACCACCACAAGAGAAGAAACACATTTTGGTCAAACCACCCAATCTTTTGTTATGGTAGCCCAAGTTGGCACACTCACTGATTTATTCTACATTAAGTCAAGATTAGATACCAGTCCACACAGGGAAGCAGGTAGACTAACTGCAGATTTCCACCTCTCTTTCTTCTCCTCCAAATATAGTCCCTCAGTCTTATCCTCGATACTATAGCAGACCATCTGCTGCCACCTGCTGCAGCCTCCCTTCCCTCAACCTCCATCTCCAGTGGATCATGTAGATCTTCCCTCTAAACTTCCTTCCTCCCACTCATTGCTTTTTCTAAACCCTCAGCTCCAGTAGGCATTCCCTGGGAACCTTCAGGCCACTCCAGACAGGGAAGCAGCTAGGTTAACTGTATATCTTCACCTCTCTGTAGCAGGCTTTCATTTGGGCCACCAACCAGCTCCCAAATCAAGATATGGAGACTTCTTATTAGTTATGTATCAATTCCCCAGGGTTCAAGGGGGCTTTGCTATGTCTGGTGTGGGATATCAGGGAAAAAAATCTATGTACACTATGTTCTTTTGTCTGTTAACTTTATTCCTCTGAGACAAAATTCTATCAATTCAGCTATAGTTCCACCAGGCATTCAAGGCAGGAACAACTCTAGACACACCAAGCTCTATATCCATCTACTTTATTTCTCTGGGATGAAATCCTGTCTCCATAACTGCAGTTCCGTCCAGCTCCCTAGCTCATAGTCCAGCTAACGACCAACTGTGGCTAGAGTTTTCCTGCTTGGCCCACAATTAGGACAAATCTCTCTCACCTGTCAGTCCCACAGCCGCTCAGACCCAACCAAGTAAACACAGAGACTTATATTGCTTACAAACTGTATGGCTGTGGCAGGCTTCTTGCTAACTGTCCTTATCTTAAATTAATCCATTTCTATAAGTCTATACCTTGCCACGTGGCTCGTGGCTTACTAGCATCTTTACATGCTGCTTGTCCTGGTGGTGACTGGCAGAGACTCCCTCCGCCTTCCTGTTCTTTTAATTCTCTCTGTTAGTCCCGCCTATACTTCCTGCCTAGCCACTGGCCAATCAGTGTTTTATTAGCAACACATTTGCCATACAGAACATCCCACAGCAACCAACTCCTAAGCTTTCAGCCTCATCTTCGTCCTCTGTATCCTCTTTCTCTATCTCTGCTACTTTCTACTCCTGGCACTCAGAGAACTCTACTCAAGATCTGCTTACCCTCTATGGAACCTCTGTCATCCTCTCTTCTCTCTCACCATGCTGTTCTGTCCTTGTCTACAGAAAATACCTGTCCTTTCTTTCCCTGCTCATGTGGTTCCCTGCCTCCTCAGGAATGTTGTTTTAACTCTCACCTTGATATGTAAAAACCTCTTTTGTTTTCAGTCAAAATGCTCTGGAGAATCACTAGGCCTTCTCAAGGTGAGGGGATGATCCGAGCTTCATTAGCACAGGAAACAAAGCTATGAGTCTCCTGCCAGCTTGTCTCCTAAACTCAGCAGGGCAGTTAGTAACTTAGTAGCTAAGCAGAGGAGGGATAGGCGGGGCTGGAAGGCAAGAAGAATAAGTAGGAGAAGGAATAATGACTCAAGAAAAGAGAGGAGAGATCAAGAGAGAAAAAGAGGGAGATGCTCATGGCCAACCAGCCAGACACAGAAGAAACGGGAAAAGTAGGACATACAGAATGAAAGGTAAAAAACTCCAAGAGAAACAGGTTAAATTAAGTTATAAGAACTAGCAAGACAAGCATAAGGTAAGATTGAGCATTCATAACTCTTGCGGGCTGCAAGAATATATCATAGAGATTCGGCTGTGTATTAAAGCTGAACTTTGACCAGCCAAGGGTCTGTCAAAAGGCAAAGCCATTTATTACGAATATTTGGTGTTATCCAGCCTTTAATATTTCAGCTGTCTTCTACTATGAAATCCTTGTGTGCTCAGACCTATTGGTAAACAGTTCAGCTCCCCAGACCTGCCGAACCTACTAAGTTACTAACTACTAACCTGCATTTCTTAATTATACATATATTTTAAAATAAGCTTCATAAGCACAATACCCCAAAAAAGAGTAGAAACATGCAATATAACAAAAATATCTTTAAATTTGTGTCAGTATAGCAAAACCCATACCAATGTAAAATATTTGAGGTTAATAGTTATCTTATTATTCTCTATTCCTATATCCCCCTAAGTGATGACAAACATCCATAACCCACCAGATGACCAAAACACACCCACCCCACATTTTAGGATTGTGGGTATTGTGCTTTCTAGACTGCTTCCTATTGTCTGGGGATGACAGAATCTTTATGGGACCCTGAGAAAATTGAGATAATGGTCAAGTTCTGGGAAAACTGGTTGTAACATTTGTTGTCCAGTCTCAGAACTGTTCCCATGCAGAGGGATCAGCATATATGTCACCTGTCTTATAGTTTTTCTTGGTTTAATTCTTTATATCTACAGCCAAAATTTTCAGGAGACTCTCCTGATCAAATCTGATCTCTATTAACCTTGAAGGAATCCACAGCCTTTTGTTTCTAAGCATAACTCTCCTCAAGTGCAATACATTTCCTGGATTCTAGTCTAAAGTTAAGACATCCCTAAAGTATCTAGGCTGGTTTAATTCAGAAGTCCCTTTTACAATCCAGTGTCTCTCAGCAGCTGTCATTCACTCATCAGCATTCAAAAAATTCAAAGACAACACACCACCACACAGGATCCAGACTCCCTGTATATTTCCCATCTTTACATGGCTTATTCTTTTTTATATTACTTTCCACTTTCTTTAAAGACTTTACTTAATTGTTTTTAAACTATTTATTTTTTCCTACAATCACTTTTATATTTACAACACACATTTTTAAACACACTGTAACCTGTTTATAGTTTTGTTTTGTTTTATTTTTCCAATCTGGATCTGTCTTTACTGCATGTGTCTATCCTTTTCCAACTGTGTTAGCCAAAGCTTAACCTGCTAAACAGTAGCTAGGCCCTCATTAGCTCAGCCCTAAATGGGATGCCTCTATCAAATCCCTCCCCTCAGGGCTCAGGGAATCCCAGGGAAGAGGATGCAGAAAGAGTGTAAGGGCCAGAGGGGATGAAGGATACCAAGGAATCAAGGAAAAGCAGTATTGACACACACATAAACTCACAGAGACTGAAGCAATATGCACAAGGCCTGCATGGGTCTGTGCCAGATGGCATTGCAGAGCTGAAAGGAGATGTGTACACATGTTCCCATTCCAAACCCAGAAGGTATCTCTAATGACAACCACTTATAAGTGAAAAATTAGTTTCCTCCAAGGGAGCCTTACTGGGGAAACAAACTACTCTTAAGGGTAGGCTGCATGCCCAGCAGTACATGGTCAGCAGAAAATGAAGTATCTATGGAGGTTCCTTGTCTCATAACATTGTGTCAGGCTTTTCCTTTTGTTTTCTCCCTTCTTATTTCTTATTTTTATTCCTTTGCACATTTATTTTGGCTTCCAGTTTAGTGTTTTTAGATTGAGGGGGCAAATGAGTGGGTCCATCTCTCAGGTGATTTTTCCTTCTGTTTATTTGTTTTGTCCTATTCTGATGCACTAGTCTTTGGTATATTATATTTTATATATGTATATATTACTAAATATATAAATACAACCTGTTCAGTCTGTATAATATGAACATTTTTCTTTTTCAAATACACCTCTCTCTTAACATCAGTGCTATTCCAATTAACCTGACATAATTATATAGAAATAGCTAAGTAAAAGAGAAGACATAAGATTTTTCATTAGGAAACAATTTCATAAATTCTAGACAGGCCTCAAACTAATGACAATTGTCTTGATTTGGACTTTGAGTGCTGGGATCATAGGTAGGAGCTACCCCACTCAGTTTAAGATTCTTTATCATTGTTTTTGTTTGTTTGCTTTTTGTTTATTTTTGAGATTGTAATTTAATTGCAGTTCCCTCCTTTTCCTCCCTCCTCTTTTTCATACGCATGGCCTCTTTTTTCACTAATGTTATTGCATGCATGTATGTATTTGTATATACATATATATTCCTGAATCTAACCTCTTGACTACATATATTATGTGAATGTATGTTTTCAGGGCTGATCATTTGGCAATGTATGACCAATTGATATGCTCTTTCCTGGAAAAGGCAATGGCTAATGTCTTCTGTTCATTTGAAAAACTATTTTTATGCAGGATTACAATTAAAAGTACTTTTGAGTTGCCAACACCCTCCCCCCACTTTTCATAAAATAAATGAAAAAGAATGTTTAATGTTTTTGCTAAATGTAGTCTGCTAGAATAAAAAAAAGAATTGTATTTTTAAATTTTATCTACCATGAAATAATTTTACATAGGAAAATATTCTAAATTGAGTTTCTGGACTCTTAGGACTATTATTTCAATTGGCTAGTATCCTCAATGTTCTGGAACCACATTTTTCAGCTATTTAGGTTTTGAGTTTTGACAAATAAGCATTAGCAGGTGTGATCAATTTTAAAGAACCATATGGCAATTGAGTAGTGTTTAAGTTACAGATGAGTAACAGCAAATGAATTAAATAATCACTCCATAAAACAACCATGCTCAATCTTATTTTTCTATTTTGTGATGAAGGTAATTTCCATCTCTCTTTGATGCTATAGCAGCTTGCTTTGTGCAAATCTTGAAGGTTTCACAAACATAACTAGATAAGACATAATGAAATTTTACTCTGATCTCTCTCCCAGTCTACCTTTCTTTGTGTGAAAATCTTAAGTAATTTTATTTTTTTTATATTGTATGCAATCTTTTTGTTAGAAGGTAAGAAATTCCAATGCTTTTAACAAAATCACATTCCGTAGCAATAAAAATCTTTTAAATAGAGACAAAACTGTAAACAGCTTCCAAAAATTAAGAGAAACTGATAATTCTTGGTTTTGTTGATATATTCATGTGCAGTGAGAAGTGTGAGTCTCACCACTTTCTAACATTGCAAATACCTAGAAAGCATGTACATCTCTTTTCAAACATAAATCCAATAATACAAAATAAAACTCAAATAAAATTTGATTGCTTTCCATTTTGAATGCTTGTTATTTCTGATATTTTTATGCTGAATATCTGATCTCTGAAGTAATAATATTATCTGATAAAATAAAACTGCAAAAGAATCAATATTTATTTTGTTGACTTAATCAACATACAATTTCTTATTGATGCACAAGCAGCCTGTTATATTCTTGCAAGATCACAGGGAAAATATAATGCTGATATTTCAAGAGCATAATTATAAAATCATTCTCTGTGTTAGTTTTAGAAAGTAAGAAAATTTCACATCTGCCAGCCTTTATGATTGAATGAGCTATTGTTGCCTGGGATTTATTTTGAAAGAAATAAAGTTTATAGCAAATACTTTTGTATGTGTATGTGTATGTATATGTATATGTATGAGGATATATAATGAATGTATGTGGGTTCTGAGCACATGTAATTGTGTGTGGGAATGCAGTGTCTACAGGATGACATTGGGTGTCTTGCTCTATTAGTCTCTGCCTTATTCACTTGAGGCAGGATTTCTCACTGAATCTGGAGCTAGTTTGGCATACAGCAAGTCCAGAGAGCATCCTGTCTCTGAATGGTGCTTTCAGCACCAGGGACAGGGGTACACATGAGGTAGGGGATCAAATCGATTTTTTTTTTTTTTTTTTTTTTTTAACGTGAGTGCTGGGATTTGAACTTGGGTTCTCTTTCTTTTCATCAAGCATCCTTATCCACCGAGCCATCTCTCCAGCCTTACAAAAATACTTTAAAGGATATATTTTTGAAAAGTTGAAGCAGGTATTTTATGAGGTTAGATACGTGGTTTAGTATAATTCATATTTGGATGACTATCTTTACCACCCATGAATACGATTTGACTTCAGATCTTACATAATTTAAAAGTTTGTGAGAACTGGGATTCAAACACTTCAGTTTGCACAGGTGATGCACAAGTAAACCACTCATGCTTCCTTGATATTTACCTTGTTATTTGGTCTGAACCAATCTCTTCTCTTTTGCCTATTTATCTTCCACCTTAAAATATGAGGTAACACATTTTAAAGCTAGCACAACTTCTTTTCTTAAAGTGGAAAAATGAAAGAATTCACTGCATGGCATTTTATTCTTGACACAAGAATGCTATAGTTCAATTCACCATCACCCCAGGAGGCAGGCTCAGAACAGTGTGAGCTGTGAGCTTCCTACCCTCAAAGCTGGAAATACCCAGCTGTTGCTCTGCAGGTGGTCTGGAAATTATACTTTCAGATAGCATGTCTGGCTGTGATGAATAAGAAGTTAGATTCTGAGGACTTATAATTATTTAATATTTTCTTGTGCCCGCTCACTATGATCCCCCACAGCAGGTGGATAGGGCTGCATCTTACCTTCTTTCAGCACTGTGTTCAAAAGTCCCATGTGACTCAGAAATTTATCCCCATAGTTTCTCCCTTTAGTGGACTGAGAAAATCCTTGTTGAGCTCCTACAAGTAAAAAAGGATTAAGACATATGAAGATGCGAAGTTTTTTTATTGTTTAGCTCATTTGGTCTGTTTAAAATATTCCACATGGAAAAACTGAAATATTGGCTATTTTTGTCTTTAAAGAAGAACCTATCATTACCTCATTTTTAGACCTCCCTCTTTTCATCCGATTCATGACAAGCAATTATAACTAGCTGGCATTTACTGATCATTTCCAATATGTCAAGTATTATTTATTTGTGGCACTATTTACCATATGAGAGAAAACACGAGGTACAACGAAACCCACTATAAGGGTTTTTGTTAGGGGAGAGTAAAGAGGAAGCATGCAATAGACCTACTAGAAATGAACAGTCTGGAAAAGGGGCAGGGGAATGGGTGGAATCTGCTTTTATAGGTCCACCTCCCCAGCATGCACATATGGGCTTATGTAGCTATGCCATGCATGTGTGCAGATTATGTGATCATGTAGCTCATGGATTACATAGGACACAAGGCCCTGGGATGACTAAGCATTCTACCTGACTGATGGACAGCTCATGCATAGTCATGTAGCTAGGGGGTGGGGAAAGGGGTGGTGACTGGGAATTATAACATTCCACACATCTTGTTTTCATAAAAATTAAGAGGTTGGGATGGCAGGTGGATTTGAATGGGGGTGCTGTGTCTCCCAGAACTGCTTTCAGCTGACTCGGTGGGTGTCGGCTACTTTTTGCGGGGAGGGAAGGGGACTTTCTGAGGTAGCCAGACAATCCAAGGTCGCTGATTGTCTCCCGCTGTTTTGGGCCTTGTGGAATTGTCCATTGCAGCTTGGATCTGGCTGCTTGGATCTGACAAGCTGAAGTGGATCTGACCTGTTCAGGTAGATCCAAGCTGGCTCTGGAGCTCAGAAGAATTGTTAAGTTCATGAAGGAGACAAATGTTAAATATATTGAGAAGCAACCATAGGGAATTTTAAATCTTCAGCTGGTAGCCATAATATTATAATGTTTAGTACTCTGCTATCAAAATTTTATTGGTTAGTGTTAGCCAGAGAGAGAGAAAGAAAGAAATCTGGAACCTGCTTTATTATTATTTTAAAATTATTATCAATTATGCTTTTTATCTTCAATTATTATCAGTTATGCTTTTTATCTTCATCTGAGACAAACCTTAAGGCACCTGTTTCCTTTACTATTGTGGCATCCAGGATACATAGGTGATCAATTGCCGAAGGCATTTAACGGTAATGGATTGTTATATTAAAGTCTTTTTTTATTAAATATTTTTATTTTATAATTAATTTAATTTTACATATCAGCCACGGATTCCCCGTCCTCCCTCCTCCCAACCCCCAGCCTTCCCCACCAAACCACCCCCCATTCCCACCTCCTCCAAGGCAAGGTTTCCCCTGAGGAGTCAGCCCAGCCTGGTAGATTCAGTTGAGGAAGGTCCAGTCCCCTCCTACCTGCACCAAGGCTGAGCAAAGTGTCTCAGCATAGGCACTAGGTTCCAAACAGCCAGCTCATGCACTAAGGACAGGTCCTGGTACCACTGCCTGGGGGCCTCCCAAACAGTTCAAGCTAATCAACTGTCTCACTTATCCAGAGGGCCTGGTCCGGTTCCATGGGGGTTCCTCAGCTATTGGCTCACAGTTCATGTGTTTCTGCTAGTTTGGCTATTTGTCCCTGTGCTTTGCTTTTTCCAATCATGGTCTCAACATCTCTCACTCATACAATCCCTCCTCTCTCTCACCAACTGGACTCCTGGAACTCCACCGGGGGCTTGGCCATGGATCTCTGCATCTGCTTCCATCAGTCACTGGATGAGAGTTCTATCATGACAGTTAGGGTGTTTGGTCATCTGATCACTAGAGTAGGTCAGCTCAGGCACTCTCTCGACCATTGCCAGTAGTCTATAGTGGAGGTATCTTTGTGGATTTCTGGGGACCTCTCTAGCACTCTGCTTCTTCCTACTCCCATGGAGTCTTCATTTATCATGGTATCTCTTTCCTTGTTTTTCCACTCTGTTCCTGATCCAGCTGGGACCTCCCACTCCCCTAAGTTCTCTTTCCCCCAACCCTTGCTCTGTATTAACCCCCACCCCACCCCCAGTTTGCTCATGTAGGTCTCATCCATTTCTCTGTCACTGGGTGATTCCTGTGTCTATCCTTTTTTCCCCATTTTTCTTTATTAAGAAATTTCCTACTCACTCCACATACTATCCACAGACCCCCCCTTCTCCCACCCCCAGCCCTCTTTCCCAAGCCACCCCACACCCCCACATCCCCCAAATCGAGGTCTCCCATGAGAAGTCAGCAGAGCCCAGCACACTGAGCCTAGGCAGGTCCAAGCCCCTTCCTACTGCACCAAGGCTGTGCAAGGTATCACACCACAGGCACTGGATTCCAGAAGCCTGCCCACAGACCAGGGACAGATCCCGATCCCCCTGCCTGGGTATCCCCCAAACAGTTTGAGACAAACAACCATCTTCCATATCCAGAGGGCCTAGTCCAGTCCCATGGGAGCTCCACAGCCACCAGTCCACAGTTCATGGGCTTCCACTAGTGTGGCCAGTCATCTCTGCACATCCTCCCATCATGATCTCGATGTCCCTTGCCTGCAGTATCTCTCCTCTCTCTCATGAATTGGATTCCCGGAGCTCAGCCTGGTGCCTGGCCATGGACCTCTGTATCTGCCTCCATCAGTCACTGGACAAAGGCTCTATGATGACAGCTAGGTTATTTGCTAGGCTGGTCGCCAGAGTAGACTGGTCCAGGCACCCTTTGGACCACTGCCAGCAGAACAAGGTGGGGTCAACCTTATGGATTCCTGAGAGCCTCCTCAGCACCCTGCCTCTTCCTATTCCCATGATGTCCTCATCTATCATGATATCTTCCTCCCTGCCCTCCCACTCTGTCCCTGTTCCAGCTCTACCCTCCCATTTCCCTATGTTCTCATCCCCCACTCCTTGCCCTCTGCCATCCCCCCACACCCAGTCCTCTCATGTAGATCTCATCCACTTCTTCACAGAGTCATCCATGTGTCCCTCCTAGGGTCTTTCCCTGTTAGTTAGTCTCTCTGGAGTTGTGGGTTGTAGTCTGGCCATCCCTTCCCTCCCATTTAGTATCCACTTATGAATGAGTACATACTATGTCCTTCTGAGTCTGGGTTACCTCACTCAAGATGATATTTTCTAGTTCCATCCATTTGCCTGCAAATTTCATGATATCATTGTTTTTTTTTACTACTGAGTAGTACTTCATTGTGCATATGTGCCATATTTTCTTCTTCACAGAATGGGAAAAGATCTTCACCATATCTGACAGAGGGCTTGGTCTCCAAAATATATAAAGAACTCAAAAAGCTAGATATCAAAATACTGAACAATCCAATTAAAAAATGGGCTACAGAGCTTAACAGAGAATTCTCAACAGAAGAATCTCAAATGGTTGAAAGGCATTTAAGGAATTGTTCAACATCCTTAGTCATCAGGGAAATGCAAATCAAAACAACTCTGAGATACCATCTTACACCTGTCAGAATGGCTAAGATCAAAAACACTGAAGATAGCTTATGTTGGAGAGGATGTGGAACAAGAGGAACACTCCTCCACTGTTGGTGGGAATGCAAACTTGTACAGCTACTTTTTGAAATCAGTATGGCAGTTTCTCAGAAAACTGGGAATAAGCCTTCCTCAAGACCCAGTTATACCACTCTTGGGCATATAGCCAAGGAATGCTCAATCTTACCACAAGGATACATGCTCAACTATGTTCATAGCAGCATTATTTGTAATAGCAAGAACCTGGAAACAACCTAAATGCCCTCAACTGAAGAATGGATAAAGAAAATATGGCACATATTCACAATGGAGTACTACTCAGCGGAGAAAAACAATGACATCATGAGGTTTGCAGGCAAAAGGATGGAACTAGTAAATATCCTCCAGAGTGAGGTAATCCACTCAGAAGGACACACATGGTATGTACTCACTCATAAGTGGATACTAGATGTAAAGCAATGGATAACCAGACTGCAAGTAATAACTTCAGGGAGGCTACCTAAAGTCTTTTTTTTTTTTTTTTTCAGAGACCAGACTCTTTTGAGTCTGGGGGTGTGAATACTTCTGGACCGTCACTGTTTCTTACCATCTGGGTATATTTTGATGGTCCTTGATGGGGGAGCAAATGAAATAGAAGCTTCTACCTTAGCAAAAAATAATTCTCTTCCCATTAGGGGCACAGGGCAGGTTGGCACAATCAAAAATGTGTGGGTGAGAGGGATACTCCTGAAAATACAATTAATTGATGTGGTTTGGTGAGGTAGGTAAGGCTGTCCCATTACCCTAACAATAGGGAGATGAGGAGAGATGGGACCCCAAAACTTCCTCAGGATTGAGTAAGTTGCTCCAGTGTCCAAAAAGAAAGGAAATGGATCACCCTGACATTGTACTGGTTACCCTAGGTTCCCAGTGAGAGATGACTGTTGTCAGGACAGGACCTGAGTACCTTCAATTGTCCATTGCCAAGCCTAGGAGATCAGCTGGAGGGTGATCTTCGTTTGATGTCCCCATGCCACAAGGTGCATGGGGGCAGTCAGCTGACCAGTGTCCCTCTTAGAGGCATTTTGGACAAGGCCCAGGTGGCCCACATGGGGCAGGGCAGGCACGAGCCCAATGGTTTTCTCTACCACATTTAAAACAGGGACCTGGAGGCCTTCTGGTGGCCGGCTGGATAGCCTGTGCCAGTATTTGGCAGTCTTGTTTGTAGGCTTTCTCGTCTCTCCCATGGTACACCTTAAAAGTCACCACTAAGACTTCTGCCTGGAGGGACAGGGGCCCTTTCTCCAGACGCTTAAGTTTGACCCTAATGTCAGGGAAGCTGACATATGATTGACAAAAATAGTGGGCATGTGGGGTGTAAATGTGATAGTTTAATAATCCAGTTAACACATTGGCTTGTTGGAGGACTGTGGGTGGGCTTTGAGGATTCAGATGCTCAATCAGGCCCAGTATCTCTCTCTCTTCCTGCTGCCTGTGGCTGTAGATGCAGAACTCTCAGCTAATCTCCAGCACCGTGTCTGCCTGCATCACACCATTTATTCCCCCACGATGATAACGAACTAAACCTCTGAAACTACGAGTAAGCTACAATTAAATGCTTTTGAAAATAAAAGTCGATGCAGTCAAGATGTCCCTTCACAGCAATAGGACATTGATTGAGACTTTATTTAAAATTATTTTTATTCTTTAAGAACTCCATACATGTATACAGTATGCTTTGATCAAATCCACTCCCTCATTCTCTCCCCTCCAAGAATTCCCTACTCACATTAGCACTACTCCCTCCAAATTCCACGATTTTTCAAAATCCAGAGTCTACTTAGTGTTGCCTGCTGCATGTGCATGGGTGAAGGATCACTATTGGAGCACTAGCGATCTCTCAGAGGTCGTATCTCTGAAGAAAGCTGACTTTCTCTCCCCTAAAAGCCACCAATTGCCAATAGCTCATCTTCTGGAGTTAGAACTTCATAAGCCCCCCACTTGTCCATTTTGGCTTGTGATGGTCTTGTGTATGCAGTCACAGCTGCCATCAGGTTATGGTCTTGCAGTAACTTCTATTTCGCTCCTGATAGCCATTGCTTCTGGTGCTTACAACTTTTCTGTCCCATCTTCTGGGATAATTCCAAAGTAGTGTGTGTGTGTGTGTGTGTGTGTGTGTGTGTGTGTGTGTGTGTGCATGTGTGTGCGTGCGTGTGTGAGATATATGCATCATTTAGAGCTGAGCGATCCCTAGTCTCTAATTCTATGCACACTGGCTAGTTGTGAGTCCCCGTATTAGTGATTACCTACTACAAAAAGAAGCTTCTCTGATGAGGGTTGAGAGATGCACTAATCTTTGAGTATAATAAAAAGCACTTAAGAGTTGGTTTAATACAATGGTCATGGGCAGAATAATAGTACTAGGTACTCCCCTAGAGCCTATGACCTAGCCAGTCATTGCACTTTAGCTCAGTTAACAGTACCAGACATGAATTCCATCCTATAGAAAGGGCTTTAAAGCCAATCATAAAGTGGCTAGTTATTCCCATAACTGTCATGCCACCGCTGCATCAATGAACCTATCTTATCATGGCAGTCATTACTATAGCTTTCAGGGTTCACAGCTGAGTAATAGGGTTGATTATTTTCTTCTCCCAGTGGTGCGCATGACCTCTTACGGCACTCCTGAAGCTAGCCAGCAAGAAGGAGGCTTGCAGGTTGGGACCCGTTTGATGTCTACAAGTTCTATGGCTTACACATGTGTTGCTTTCAGCAATAGGATCTTACCGTAAAGTTCTGGGGGGTTACCAAGAGGAATAGGAATGACCTGTAATGTTTTGGGGGCATCTAGGAGACCCCGCTGACTAACAATTTGAAAAGGGTTAGCCTATACCTGGCACCGAGCTTGTTTTGGCAGCCTCGGGTGTTTAGGAGAAGCATTATCTCTCTTGCAGTTTTACTCCATTTAAATTCCTTTTATATGTGTACGTACATGTTTTAGGAGGCTTTTCCAGTAGTAGTTTCCGTAAGGACTTTTCAGAGGTCTTTCGTGTTAGGTATTCTTGCTCATGCTCCCTCCCTCCTGTATCCTGCCCTCCCACTCCTCACCTTATTCATCGTTCTTGTTCTACTATTCCCCCTTCTCCCTTCACACCACCTGTGTTCTATCATGTCTCCCTTGAGATGTCCGATTCCACGGCCCCTTACTAGTTCTCTGACCCCGCGAGTATTCCAATTAAATAAGCAAATCTAAATATTCAAAGCCAGCATGCATATGACAGAAAGCAGGTTGTCTTCTTGAGTCTGAGTTACCTCATTCAGAATGATTATTTCCAGCTCCATCCCTTCATCATTTCAAATTTAATCCTTCTTTACAGCTGAATAATGTTCATTGTGTTACATGCTGTATTTTCTCTATTCATTCATCAATATTTGAGCATCTAGGCTGTTTACACTTCATGGCTATTGTGAATTAAACAGCCTTGAACATGGTGAGCAAATATCTCTGTAGTACAATATATAGCCCTTTGGGATATGTCCAGGAGTGATAGAGATGGATAATATGATTGATGTATTTCTAGCTTTTTGAGAAACCTCCACACTGACAGGGTCTTACTATATATTCTATGATAGCTTCAAGGCCATTATGTGGCCTAGGCTGTCCTTGAACTCAGGCTGTGTTAGGCTCGCTTCAAACTCATGATCCTCCTGCCCTAGTCTCTTGAGTGCTGTGTTAATAGGCGTATATACCCCACAGTTATTATTTTATTGGGGGGCATTTGAGATCTACTTTCAGCAAATTTAAAGGAATGAATACTTGCTGATAACTGTAGTCACTATGTGGTACTTCAGGTTTCCAGTGTTTCTTCACATCGTGGTTTGTACCCTTTGACCAGTATCTCTGCTTTTCTTCACCACTTTTTTTAAAAATGAGTTTCATTACATACAATATATAAGTAAAATCATGTAAAATTGATCTGTGTTTGTCTGGTTCATTTCATTTGGCAGAATGTCTACAAATTTTATCTAAGATACTACAAATGGTAGAATTTATTTTTAAGAGATGAAAAACCTGTTATAGATCACATTTTCTTTATAATTGGCATTTAAGCTGTTTCCATTTCTTGTTTGTCGCAAGGGAATACTAATACAACGGAAAAAAACCACATTGCAAATGGACATGGCTTTGGAACAATAATGTTTTTCTTAGGATAAATTATCTACAATAGGTTAGCTGACTCATATGATATTTCTATTTTTTTCAACACTTTCAAAAACCTTGGTACTGTTTTCCACATTTGCTATACCACTTTACATTCCCACCAAAGAGCTTCCCTTTACTCCATATCTGCTCCAACACATGTTTTCTGACTCCACCATCCTATGTGATTTTGATCAGCATTTCTTTGACGGTCCATCACTTTTTCATATACCTCTTGGTTATTTGTTATGTTATCTTTGCCAAAATTTCTGTTCAGGTCTTTTGGTTATTTTTTTCAGACCATTGTCTTTTGCAATAGAATCAGTTCCTTATATAGTTAAATTTAAATCTCTTAAAAGATATATTTCTTCTAAGTTTGCAATGCCAAAGCTCATATTTTAACACTAAGATGCCTTTATAATACAAAGTCCTAAGTAGATGAAAGTTGTAAATGTAAAAGTTCAGAAAATCATACTTATGAAAATATCTAGATGATGAAAGTAGGGGAGATGTGAGGATATTTGTGTACAGAGGGTGACTTCAGGGGTGATGGTACAGCAGCATTAGCAACAGCAAAGATTAAAGCCAAGCTACTGACAACTGTTGATGCATTGGTGAAAGATCCCCAGAGGAACTGAAGCAGCCCTTTTCATTGAGAGCAAATGATATCATATTACAGGGTTATTGGAGAGCAATCCATAATTATATTCTGCAAAAATACAGAAGTGCACATACACATTTAAAATATGATAAGATTATACAATTGTGTTATACATGGTCAAACACTATTTAAGAAGGTAAAACACAGCAATATAAGCAAAAGATATATTTATCTTATCAATGCTTCTAGAAATTATTACTAGGCTCATTTATTTTACTTTTATGGGGATATAGAATGAATTCCAACTGGAAGACTATAAATTTTACTTTCTTCTATCTGTATTGCATCTAAAATTAAAGTTTTTGCTTTTCGTGAGGAGGAAGCACCATTGAAACTTTTTAAAAAGAAATAACAAAAAAGTTGAATGAAGTTCAGACTGGGAGAAATGTCATGATGTCATGGTACTGATAATATTCATGTAGTGACAGGATGAGTGACATCCAGGGATCTGCTGGCAGATGCACTTATCTCAGGTTGCCAGGCTAACAAACTGAATTACTACCTAGGCTGCACACGTATTACTCAAGCCTCCAGACTCTGCAGTAGTTCTGAAGCTTGTTAGATATTAGAACAGGGAAGCCACACAACTTATTATTTTGTGTGGAATCTGACACTCATGCACATCCCTTTATATTTTCCATGTGGATGCAATTTTATGATAAAGGAAATTAAAGGAGGAATTTTAAGTTCAATGAAAAGACTCTACATTTTGTAAAAGGAAATAATTACATGTTTTGGGTCACAAATATATTGGGTCATTGTTTTCTTGTAATGGGTATATCAAGGAGACAATGGGAGGAGAGATGTGTCACAGAGGGATGTGAGGAAATGGGGAAGGAGGATGAAGATGCTTATGTCTTGATTATAGTGACTGACACATAGGTGAATTCATATGATGAACTCAAATGTTACAATTTTAATACCTGCAGCTTATTGTACATTATAAATTAACATAACCTCTTAAAGGTCTATATGAACTATGACAGATAAACTTCATTTCTCAGTCCAATTTATTCTGCTACCACACATATAGACATTGTTCATATATCTGTCACTCCTTCTTGCATTCAAGAATGACACTACAATTTGCTGTTTCTATCTGCTTGTTGAGGGTCATTTTGAAGTCTTAAAATATGAATGTATGGTTTAGTAATTACAGATTCAATTGGGAATTCACATTCTCTTGGGGCTGGAGAGATGGCTCCGCAGTTAAGAGCACATTTTGCTCTTGCAGAGCATCTACATTCAACCTTCCGAATCCACACGGTGGTTCATAACCATCTGTAACTCCAGTTCCAGGAGTTCTGATGCCTTCTTCTGGCCAACAAGGGCACCAAGCACATACATGGTACATATAAATACCTGGAGGCAAAACACTTAAACACTTAAAATAAATGAATGTAAAAAAATTAAAAAGAATTCATATTTCTCTTTCTCTTCCTCTCCTCCCTGTTCTCTCCTAGCTAACACCAGTTGTCTCTACAATATTTCAAAATGCTTTTAAACATGTCATTTCATTTTATTTGTAATAATAATGTCAATTATTACATGTATTTGAGAGAAAGTTTATTATTCACTTTCCAAGTAAAATGCAGACATTCAGCAGATTTGAGCCACACTGACAGGGGCACACTGCTTGGCTCAGAAGATTGTCCATACAGATGTGTTTCCTCTTTTACACACTCTCAATCTGACATTGAACTCTAGTCTCATCAATGGATTATTCATTAGCATTAATATCTCTAGCATCTGGAGCCTCAGATAACTATTTTCCATATTTTAGCTTTTATTATAGCTGAGTGATGACAGCCAATTAGCAAATGGAGAAAGCAGTTTTGAATAGCTTGTCATTATGATAAGACACTATAAATGGAGCTCATACAGTGTTGATTTTTTTTCTTTTAAGTAAGAAAAGAGAAAACTTTGGTTAAGAATGCTGGAAATCCAGGGAGCTGCACACGATTCAAATAGTGGCACCAATTTTGATCTTCCATCTTGCCTTATTTTTTTAATCTGCTTCTTTTTGTAGTTACAAAATGGGTACCCGCACTTAAAAACTGTAACATTACTGTGTCATGATCCCACAGAACAAAACAAAACTTCTCACTGCTCCAATACATTGCTTTTCTTCCAAAAATACCCAGTGGCGTCTTTTTGAATTGTTGTTAAACAGCTTTAACCTCTTGATCATCAAGCAATAAACTATGGGATGGTTCTTCCTTACTACTATTTTTTAAAAGTTTTCATTTTGAAATAATTCAGACTCACAGAATTGTTACAAAGACAAAACAGAAAATTTAAATTTCTCTACTCAGTTTTCTGTGATGTTAGTATCACACATAATACTAAAACTAAGGAATTAACATTGGTTTAGTATTATCAGTAAGATTGCAGGCTTTATTCAACATATTTACTCATGGTTCAACCCTGGTACCTATATGAAGTAATTTCAGAATTTGTGACGAGCACTGATATGAGAAGTAGTTTACCAACTAAAAAGTAATGTTTGTATCTTTTTTTTCTTTTGTCTTTTGACTTACAACATCAACACAAGACATACATTTTCAAAGTAATGTAAGAAATTTCTATCCCTTCAATAAAAGTGTGCAGTGCATTTAGATTCTGGTTATGCATGCTTCATTATTTTCTGTATCTCCTTCATATCTCAGATGGCTAATATCTTAAAAATGTACATACTGAAAATATGTAAAACGTACTAGTTTGTGTTCACATAGGCCAGATAACCCCAGAGTCACACATCCACAGCTGCAGCCTCTTTCTTATCTCCCACCGCTGGCTTTTCTAATCTGTCGTTCTGGGTTCTGCGTTTTCTGATGTGTCACATAAAGTCATACAACTTGTAGACATTTCTTGATTGACTTCTTTCCCTTAGAAAACCACTTTGAATTTGTCCATTTGTGTGTGCATGTGTGCACGTGTGTGCACATGTGAATTTAGTTTGTACTTGTGATTTGAATGCGATTACTACCTCCCAGCCCCCATCGTCTCAGGCTTTAGAGCATGTGGCCTCCTGTTTGGCGAGGTTTAGGTGGTTCTGCTTTGCTGGAGAAAGTTCAGTCTTTGGGGGAAGGGGTAGACTCTGCAATTAAAGGCATCCCCTACTTCCAGATTGCTTTCTCATGCGGTAACCCACATAATCTCTCAGTTTACTGCTCCCGTGATCATGCCTGACTCTCGATGCCATTCCACCACTTTGTAATCATGGGAATTTATTCTCCTGGAACTCCAAGCCAGATTTTTTTCTTCCTTTAGTTGCCTTGGTCATAGTGTTCTATCACAACAATGGAAAAGTAATTAATACAGTTCTTCTATTGTGTTTTAGCTGTATGACATTGTAGTACTACATTTTTCTTTTGTCCCGGTTATTGGTGACTGTAAGCAAACTACTATTTCTATTTGTGGACAAATTTTATCTTAACACAAGTTTCTAATTCACTATGTTCTAGAGTAGTTGGTTGGCTGAATTGAATACATAGCTACTAGAAAGCTTGACATCAGCATGGGAGGAGAGAAAATGTGAGGGGGAAAAAAAACAGGAAATAATCGTATTGTAGACATCCAGCCCAGAGAAGATAAAATATTAGATAAAGATCATGATTTAAAAATCATTTTTTGGGGGTCATGAACCAATGACTTCAAACTCTTTAAACTGAATGAGCAGAAAAGGGTTGGAAATGGCCAACTTTCAGCAGAAGAGTGAATAAATGTTTAGGGTGCAGTGAAGAATGACTTTCAGCATGCCATGTGTATCTTCAAAATCCACTCACCATTAAATGATATTTACCTTTTTGTGACTAATTCCAAGTCATTGGATATCACATAACTAAGCTTGTTTTTGATTTCTTAGCCATTATGTAAGTTGATAGCAAAGATTTCAAGTTCAGGATTGATGAAATGTAAAGGCCAGGTTTGAGAGAGAATGTACATAGTACTTTGTTTTAAAATCATGAAAAGACTAGCATATTTTCAGGTCCTTGCAAGTAAGAAATTTGGGTAGAACCATGACATATATACACAGCTTTAGTGTGCATAGCAACAAATATAGAAAAAAACCAGAAATGAATATTTATTCAATGAATATAAGAAAACAATTTAAAAAGCATGTTTAATAAAATCTAAAATTTGTACAAATAATTTAATAGCAACTGACGTATATGTTATTACATATCTTGTTATGTTACATTTTTATTTATTTCTGAGAGAATCTGAATATGGTCTAACAGTTATTTCTCTGTGGAAAGGATTATGGGGTGGATGGTCAACTGTGTTAAGTGCATAATTTTAATTGGAGGGATCTGAGTCTGATCTGAATTCATTTCCAAATGTGAGTCTTCTCCATGCCTTCTGCTGTCTACAAAATAAGAACTAGAATAACATCAATCTCAAAGCTGAAAAGCATTGAAAGATGCAGTTTTAAAGAAACCTGGGCAGGTTTTCCATGCGTTAACTCTTAGAGTTCTTACTATATTACTGGTCCAATTCCATGGTTGTCTTAGCCACATTGGTTGCCTTGTACATGAGAAAAGACAAATCATCAATGAATTTCTCACTGGGACTTTGTGGGTCCAGGAACTTATTTGTGTCATAGCTAGTTCTGGCTTAAATATGTTCCTTTTTTTTGGTTTTTGTTTTTGAGTCACTTTTAAGAAATTTTTAAAAATTTATTTTATATACCAACCACAGTTTCCCCTCCCTCCTACCCTCCTGTTCTCTCCCCCTGCCTCCTTCCTATCCCCCACATCCACTCCTCAGAAAGGGTAAAGCCTTTCATGGGAGTCAGCAAAGCATGGTATATCAAGGTGAGGCAGGACCAAGTTCCTCTGCCCTGCCTCAAGGCTGAGTGAAGCATCCCACCATAGGGGATATGTTCCAAAAAAGCCAACTCATGTGCTAGAGATAGGTCCTGGCCTCACTGCTAGGGCCCCCACAAACACTCCAAACTATACAACTGACACCTACATGTAGAGGGCCTAGTTTGATCCCATGCAGGCTCCCTAGTAGTCAATCTAGAGTCTGTGAACTCCCATGAGCTCCAGGTCAACTGTTTCTATGGGTTTCCCCATCATGATCGTGACCCCCCTTGCTCATATAATCCCTCTTCCCTTTCTTCAACTGTACTCTTGGAGCTCAGCCCAGTGCTTGGCTGAGGATCTCTGCATCTGTTTCCATCAGTTACTGGATGAAGGTTCTCTGATGATAACCAGGACAGTCACCAATCTGATTACAGGAGAAGGCCAGTTCAGGCACCCTCTCCACTATTGCTAGGAGTCTTAGCTGGGGTCATCCTTGTGGATACCTGGGAATTTCTCTAGCACCAGGAATCTCTCTAATCCCATAATAGCCCCCTCTATCAAGATATCTCTTTCATTACTCTCCCCCTCCGTCTGGGCCCCAACTCAACCATCCAATTCCTCATGTTCTCATCTCCCCATTCCCTCCCCTCTAACTGCCCCCCATGCCCCCCTAAAATATCTTATCTATTTCCTCTTCACAGGGTGATCCATGTGTCCCTCTTAGGGCCCTCCTTATTACCTAGCTTCTCTGGGGCTATGGATTGTAGTCTGATTTTCTTTTGCTTTACATGTAATATCCACATATGAGTGAGAACCTACCATGTTTGTCTTTCTGGGTCTGGGTTACCTCACTCAGGATGATTTTTTTCTAGTCCCATCCATTTGCCTGCAAATTTCATGATGTCATTGATTTTTACAACTCAGTAATAACTCCATTGTGCAAATGTACCACATTTTCTTTATTTATTCTTTGGTTGAGGGGAGTCTAGGTTGTTTCCAGGTTCTGGCTATTTGAATAATGCTGCTATGAACATAGTTGAGCAAGTGTCCTTGTGGTATGATTGAGCATCTTCGGGATATTTACCCAAGAGTGATACCACTGGGTTTTTTTTTTTTTTTTTGTTTTTTCAACAAGGGTTTCTTTGTGTAGCTTTGAGCCCTTCCTGGAACTCCCTTGGTAGCCCAGGCTGGCCTCGAACTCACAGAGATCCGCCTGCCTCTGCCTCCCAAGTGCTGAGATTAAAGGCGTGCGCCACCACCGCCCGGCACCACTGAGTTTTGAGGTAGATTGATTCCCAATTTTCTGAGGAACCACCATAATGATTTCCAAAGTGGCTGTGCAAATTTGCACTTTCACAGCAGTGGAGAAGTGTTCCCCTTACTCCATCCACATCTTCTACAACATAAGCTGTCATTAACGTTTTTGATCTTAGCCATTCTGACAGGTGTAAGATGGTATCTCAGAGTCATTTTGATTTGTATTTTCCTGATAACTAAGGATGTTATAAATGTGTAAGTGTATCTCGGCCATTTGAGAATCTTCTGTTGAGAAATGTCCGTTTAAATCTTTACCCTATTTTTAATTGGATTATTTGTTATTTTGATGTCTCACTTCTTGAATTCTTTATATATTTTGGAGATCAATCCTCTGTCAGATGTGGGGTTGGTGAAGATCTTTTCCTATTCTATAGGCTGCCATTAAATATGTTCTTAATTAGTTCCTTAACCATACAGAAAAAAAGTGAAGGCTGAGAATATTGAACAACTATGAATCCCAGGTTCTGACCAGAGCGATCTGTTAGATAGACCAAAAGGATCATTTTGAAATGAATGTTTTATTGTGTGTCTCCTTAGGTGGATCTAATTAGTATGGGAAGAAAAAATATCTTTACAGAAACAGTCCAAGTAAGAACATTTTTAAGTAAATAAACTCTCCATAAAATGTATTTTTCCTGCTGAATTAAGGAAAAATTAAATTCATATATGTGTGTCTGTGTCTTGAAAATTCAAAGAGAGCATAGGAATATGAGCTGCATGTCATTTTTATTTTTTGTTTCAAACATATAGGAAATACAGAAAAATTATAGCTCTAGTTTTCTGTTCCCCAACATCCCAAGCAAATGTTTAACATGTGATGATCCTAATGATCCATTCATAGCTAGTCTTTTTTTTTATCCCCTACTGCTTTGGGAAAATACAATATTAGAATTTTTACAGATTTAAGAGTTTGTCATTTTCCCCATCTTTGCTAAACAGAGATCCCTTTAAGAGATGTTTGTTTTCAAGATTCACAATATGGTAGTGAGCTCTAACATTTTTCAGCATATTGTAAATTAAAAAACACAAATAGTAGTGTAGCTGAAGGGCTTTGAAAACATTTTACAGGAAAAAGCTGTCTTACAAGGCAACACATCATCTTTAAAGCAACTCTCTGGTGGCAAACTACAGTTTATTATGACACATCAGTTTCACGTAAAAGGTGAGTAGAGTATATCTGAGCTGCTATATTTAAAAAATATCTACATATTGATTAAATAATATACATTGGAACATAAAGAAATCAACCTACCGGTAAATATTCTCTTGCCTGTAACTAGAACACACCACTCTTCTTCCCCCAAAAGCACACAGTGAGGTAGAAGATCAACTGTTTTGACTTTTCATTATCTGATCATATTTCCTGGTTATAATCATTTTGGAAATCTCTGTCCTGAAAGTAACTAGATTTCATTTTGGAATTTAATGAGATGAATCTTGATAATATTAGTTATACTAGGAAATTATAGAGTCCAGAAATGCATAAAGCTTAGCGTTAAATGTTTGGGCAGGATAAATTATGGCATTTATATTTGTAGTATTATGTATCACTACAGAAAGAAATGAACATTGTCCAAATAGAAATTACTCTATATAGTTGGGATTTAATGGAGCAAAGAATTATCTTGGAAGGCATAGAGCTTTACTGCTCTCCAGCATGACAAAAAGTGAACACATATTATAAACTAGTTTATTTTAAGCACAAACTTCAAGAGTTATTAAATGTTATTTCCCAAATGCTCAGCATTTGATGAGATTTTCAAAAGCAAAAGCTTCCTATTTGAACTCATATTCATCTTCTTTCTAATCAATTTCTCACTTTGAGGAAAGATTTCCATAACTATTCCAAGTTCTTTTGTGTGTGTGTGTGTGTGTGTGTGTGTGTGTGTGTGTGTGTATGTGTGATGAAAAGGGTTCATTTCTTTAAAGATTTCAAGTAATAACTTAGTGAAGAATCTCCTCACTTAGCCTGAAACCCCCGCTAAGTTCCTTTCTGTGTGTAATTTTGATTATAAAGTATTCATTACCTTTTTTACAGTAGGAGAAAAAGAAAAATGATGATTTTAATAAATAAAGTAAGAGGTCATGAGGCTGTGGCATGTGTCCTGGTGCTATAGAGCTTGCCTAGGTAGGGAAAAGCCCTACAGTAAAGAGCTGATGAATGCCCTAATGATTTCAAATATTTTCCAATTTCATTATTACTATCATTTTTGGATATAGCGTCTGCTATACAGCCATAACTGGCCTGGAACTCCCTGTGTATTCCAGGCTGGCCTCAAATTTGTCTTGCTTATGCTTCAGTATCTAGAGTGCTCAGATTATAGATATGAACCACCACATTTCATTATTTTTGAACCAGTTCTTAAGAACTGCATTTATTTAAAAATTATGGTAAGCTTAACATTCTCCTTGAATTAACTTTTTAAGTTAATATGGAGGGGTCTTTACACTAAATAATTACTAAAATCCTATTTGTTCTTTAAAAAATAAAATTTCTATAATTTATACAAGCATTCTAAACTAGTAAAATAAATACAGTATCTACAAATGATAACTTGCCTGACACAAAGCTGAAAACAATTTTAGAAGTCAGTGTTGAATGGGGGCTTGGCTTAGACAGTGCCATGCCTTACTTTAAAGCATGAACACATGAATTGGAATTTCTGATCACTCAGGTAAAAGCCATGCATGATGTGTCTATTTCTCTGGTGCTCGGTTGGTGGGGAAGAGACAAGTAGATCTCTGTAGCTCATTGGCCCAGCAGTCCAGCACATGCAGCCTCGTCAGATCCCTTATAAACACTGGGAACTTAGTTCCAGGGGATCTGAAGCCCTCTCCTGACCTTCATGGACTCCTGCTCATATACACATAAACTGAGAATGAATGAATATTTGAAACCAAAAAAAAAAAGGAGAAGGCATTATCTGTTCTAATACCTTAGGGACACCTCAAAACAGGAACAGTGAATTGGACAAAAATGTTCAGAAACCACCAGGCGCTGTGTTCCACAAACTTGACTATATAGTGTTTCATTTTCTTTCAATTCTAAAACGTTTTTAATTTCTTTCTTCTTTTCTGTCTTAACCCATTTTTTCAATGAGTAGTGACTAGTTCAGTGTCTATGTATTTGTAGCTTCCTCTTGTTTCTGTTGTTGAAATGCAGTTTTAATCCATGGTGGTCAGATAGGACACAGGATGCTATTTCAGTTTTCTTGTATCTGTTGAGACTCAATTTTGTATCCAAGTGTGCGGTCAATTTTGGAGACTGTTGCATGAGGTTCTGAGAAGAAGAAGGTGTATTCTTTTGTGTTTGGGTAAAATGTTCTGTAAGTATCTGTCAGGTCTATTTGGGTTATGAGATCATTTAGACCCAGCATTTCTATGCTTAGTTTTTTATCTGGATGGCCTGTCTATTTGTGAGAGTGGACTAACGAAGTCTCCCACTATCAATGTGTGAGGACTGATAAGTGATTTTAGTGTTTCTTTAAGAAACTCAGCCGCCCTTGCGTTTGGTACAATGATTATGGAATTATACTCTTGGCACATTTTCCTTTGATGAATAAGCATTATCTTTTCTATCTCTAGTGATTAGCTTTGGTTTGAAGTCCATTCTGTCAGGTATTAAAATGGCTGAATTGGCTTGCTTGTGGAACCATTTGCTTGGAATATCTTTTTCCATCCTTTTACAGTGAGGTGATGGCTATCCTTGATGTTAAGGTGTGTTTCTTACATGCAGCATCAGGATGGATGGATTCTGTTTTTGTATCCCGTATGTCAGTCTGTTTTGTTTTATTGGGAGAATTGAGACCACCAATGTTGAGGGTTACCAATGAGCAGTGGTTTTTGAGTCCTATTATTCTGTTGTTGTGGTGTGTGCCCCCTCTTCCTCTTTGGATTTTCTGGTCTGAGATTATTACAAAGCTGGGGATAAGACTGGGGGATTAGAACTGGAGGGGAGTTGGGAGAGTAAAGATTGCCTACCTGATTCCCTGGCTGATGTGGATGGTGGGTTCCCAACAAACACCTATGGGAGTTGGCAGCTTAGACAAAGGGAGGAGGTGGTGGTGGATAAAGACTGTAGAAGAGCTTCATGATTTGCTAGGAATAGGGGCAGAGAGGTCCATACTCATTTCAATATGCGTCATCTCACAGGCTTACTTAAAAATATTTATTTATTTATTTACTTAATTTTTGTTCGTGTTTGTGTATACCATGTGTGGTGTGTGTGGATGCCATGGAGGCCAGAAAAAGGCACTGGATCCCAGTTAGAGGTAATTGTGTGCTGCCTGAAGTGTTGTTGGTAACTGAACTCCGTCCTCAGGAAGACTTACAAGTGCTTTTCACTGCAGAGGCATCTCTTCAGCCTAATACTCCTTTTTTTTAAAAATCTTATTTTGAGTAAAAATAACTCATTTTTAATGCTGTCAGTTGTCTCTTCCAAGAGCAAAGTTCAAAGACTGTCAGTTTTTCTAAGCAACTCACTATGGTCCACCCCATCTCTTTACCTTATTGCTGACTTTCCATTATTATTCAGATTAGGAGAACTCTAACTCTATAAACTACTTACAATTCCTCTTACTTTGGGGGATATCAGACCTCACTTCCATCTCCAGAACTGCAATAGAGTTCCTCTGCCCATGGTTTTGTTTCTTGTGGATTTTTTGGTCACCTCCAGCTGTCCTGAGCCACACAGAATTCCTCCACCAGCCATCCAGTCCATTATGAGTGTTTCCTCTTACAGAGAAAGGGAAGAAATCAAATGGAAGCTTGAGAGTGGCAATTGACCAATGAGAGAAATGGGCTTTGAATTTTCCCAGAGGCAATAGTGGGTCGCATAGAGTAGCATACTTGGAAGCAAGACTTAGATGCAGACTACTGAATAGCACTGCTTAGTGTAAAGCCTGCTTTCTGGGTAAAACAGTTGTGAAAATGTCAAAGAGAAGTTTTATTTTGTGATTGACATGGAAGTGGGGAAATGCATAGACAAGAGGTATAGATAAGTTGGCTAGTCCTTGGTCATTGACTATAATTCCTTGACTCCATTATTCATTCAGATTATGAGCTGACCCATGCAGGTCCATACTAATCCACCATTGCTACTTTTAAAATAGATCTTTTTGGACTCCTTGCCAACTCACGGAGATCATTCTCTTGCTCCATTGTCTGACATTGGATTTCCAGCCCCATTGTGGTGTCATCGAATTTCTGTACCTATTTCATGTTACACTGAGGGTTAAACAGTTTGTTTTTGTAGGTTCTGCGGAAGCAGGAGGGCCACACTGTGTTGGTCATTGACAATATGCCTTTCTCTATCCTATAGGAATTTTTAGTCTCCGTTTTTATTACTTCCCAATTTCTACTTCAGGAAGAAGGCAAATTGAGAAAGATAATGTTATGGTCTAAATGTTTGCATCCTTCCAAATTCATTTGTTGAAAGCTAGTCACCTTCTTATGTTCTCAAGAGATATTTTGATAGCCATTAGTCCGTGAGTATGGACCTGTAAAGAGGAAATGAATGCTTGTATAAGAGGCTGCAGGGAGTTGCCTTGTTCCTTCATTCTAACATGTGTGGACACATGGCCACAAAGTAGGTTCTGACCAGACATCAAACTTGCTAGTGTCAAAGAGTAGAAATATACATACAGTGTAACAAAGTTGACCTTAAATTTGTCTCAATAAACCAAATCCATATCAATGTAAAAAAATAAAGATGTTTATCAAAACATGCAAAAAAAACCC
This sequence comes from Peromyscus aztecus, assembly GCA_902168405.1. NCBI lineage: Eukaryota > Metazoa > Chordata > Mammalia > Rodentia > Cricetidae > Peromyscus > Peromyscus aztecus. The sequence goes on along the minus strand of CABHPQ010161111.1, from coordinate 44,799 downwards.
CACTTGCTAGTGTAATGATTTTATACTTCTGAGTTCTCAAACTGTGAGATAGGATTTCTGTTTTATGTAAGCTATCATATATGGTATTTTATTATGACAGACCCAAGTTAATCAAGCCAGGTACTTTCTACTTCTAAATACTTCCAACCTTGGCTGCACAGTTCTCTCCCATGCTCAGGTTAGAATAGTGGGTAGGGAGGTGCCCTTTTCTTAGGGCTTCAAAATTGATTTATCATTTATTTATTTATTCTCCTAACTTTCTCCATTCTAACTCAGGGATTTAAAAAGAAATCATAGCTGGAAGTTTCAGAACCCTTCCTTTGCATTCTCAACATATTTTTTACTTCTCTGTATTGTTGAAACCCAGTTAATCCTTTGGTTTCCTCTAGAAGGCTGACTGTGTAAACTCAAAGCATGGAGAATGTTTGTTTCCTCTTTTTGATTTATCATCTTCTTTGGGACAAAAGCAACCTAGACATGTAAAGAGGGATGAATAATAAAACTAACTGGAAGCCACAAACAGGTATTTGGGAATGTTATACAACAAAACACAGACCACAAATACCTTCCCACTGTCTTCCCACTTCTCTGTCAGCAGTGTTGGGAGGCAGAGGAGCAATTAGCATTTGCATAAACTGCTATTCTGAAAAGCTTAGAAAATTGACTTTTATCTCTTTTTCAATATATTTGCACTTATATTTGGCTAGTAGATAAGAAATAGAATATCCAAGTGAGTGGTTCCTTATTGCTTGATATTTCAACAAGAGGAAGCCATTGTCATAGGAAATGGTCTACTATTTAACAGAGTTGTTCAAAGAAAAATATTTTTCACCATAATATTTTTCAGGTATTACTAATAAGCTGTGGGATATAAAAATGTGAAACATCATTGGATGTTTGAAAGTGCCTTAGGATTGCTTTTAAATGGTTAGTTCATATTTTCTTTTTAAAATGAACTGGTTTAGACTTAAGGAAGAATAATTAAAAACTATTATCACAAACATAGGAATTAACTTTGCTTTCGCCTCCAGCTCCTAAAATATTGAGTTTAAACATTCTCCTTTCTTGGGCAGTGGAATTTTATATACATAAAAAAAATCCACATATCACCCCCCCCCATTTCTGCCTCCTCCTACTAATAATTCATAGCAGGTATTCAGTGTGTTGATTTTTTTATGACAGAGGCTGCTGCACAACTCATCCATACACTGAATGTTGAACAGCCATTACAATTATTTTGACAAATTTTCTAAGGTATTTAGCATCAATTTTGACAAATGGCCATGATGAAGCTGATTCAAGTGGATGACAGACAGCTGTTCTGCAGTTCTACCAATTGATTTTTTTGTCCTGAAATGATTCAAAAGGCTAAAGAAAGAGTTAATCTGATCTGACAGCAGGAGATCCATTTGCACCAGGAACTGTGGGTGATGGTTTAAGGCTGGGAATACTCAGTGTAGGCTAACACTGCCTGCAAATTGGGTAATTACCGTTGCCAACTCCCTACCTAGAACAAAAGTTATTGGAAAATTCTGGGTTATGTAACTGTTGAGCACTGAAATTATATAAAAATAAAGATGGGCTTTATACGAGTTTGCTCATCATACACAGTGAATTAGCCATGCCATTAGAATTTCTCTAAATAGGGAGTATGTATGGAGACTTCATACCTGTGGGAGAGTTCATACAGTGGGAAAGGATTCATACATTTTTGAGTAATGTTTTATATAGTCAGAAACAAGCAATCAAGCAAGCCCCAAATATCAAGTATGCAGAAATATTTTCCTATAAGCACAGATTCTTAATTATCTTTGTTTTCAGAGAATGTAAGTTTGTAAAATGTCTTTTCTTTGGTTTTAATTATTGAAGAAAACATGGGTGATGGTTAGTATTAATCGTCAATTTTCCACAATTTAGAATAACCAGGAATAGAGTCTCAATGAGTGATTATACCAATCAGGTTGGTTTGTGGGCATGTCTGTGAAGGATTGTTTTGATTATGGTAATGGAGGTGGGACTATCCTCTTTGAGTGGCACCATTCCATAGGCAGGTGATTCTAGCCTGTATAGAAGAGAAAATGAGCTGGGTACAAGGAAGTATGCAGGAATTATTTTCTTTCTGCTCTTCACTGTGGATGTACTGTGACTAGTTACTTCAGGTCCTTGCCTTGACTTCTTTGCAGTGACGGAATGTAACCTGGAACTTGGAGCTAAAAGAAACCCTTCTTGCTAGTTGCTTTTGTGAGGGTCCTTTTAGACACAGAAAGAGAAATGAAACTATGTCACTATGCCATAAGATAAAGAATAACGAGCCCAGTTACAAAACTTGTGTCCTTAACTCCTACCTCTTATCTTACAAAGTTTACTTAATATTCTATTTTTAAATCTTCATGATTATCATCCTTCAAGAGGCCTCTTTTAGGCAATTTTTCCTAATTAACTTAATCCCACTGAAATATAAATTTAACAAACATACTACATCTGACTGTGGAGTTTCATATATATATATATATATATATTAAACTTTCTCCTCAAGCCTCTAGTTTTCCCATTTCGTGGAAGTACAGCTCCCACTGAAAAAGCACAATTTAAATCCTTATTTAGTCTTATAGGAATTATTGATTAGGATCTTGCTTTATATAAAATACAGTATACCTTGAGGATAGACAAAAAAGCATTATGAAACTCTTGCACATATTGAGAGGGGGACAGTCTGCCAGGATATTATAACATTATGAAAGTTCTAGAAGAAATGTACACATGTAAATAAATAGTAATAGTAATTATCTCTGCAAGGTATGAGGTAAAACTGATATAACAATAGGCAAGGTGGTTTATAGATGGTAGAGATTTATTTCTCACATTCTGGATCATAGAATTTCAATTTCAAGATGCCAGCATGGTTAAATTCTGTTAGGGGGTCTTCTCCAGGTTTCACATTGCAAACTTCCCATTACATTCCCCCACAGAGGAGAACAAAGCAAGGCAGGATGCTCTAGGGCTCTGATGAGGGCTCTTCTCACATGATCTCAACTAACCCTAATCATTGCACAAACCCTCTAATACTATGATTTTTTTGAGGAGTAGTTTGAATATCCAAAATATGCGAAAACACAAGCATTCATTACATAACAGTGGTACTCAGAAGCAAACTGAAAGGTAGTCAAAGTAGCTAGAGTAAAATTGTTTTGAAGTATGAGGATGATTTTGTTGCCTAAAGTGGGGTTCTGGGTTTCCTAGGCAAACAAAATATGTGCCATATTGGCATGAGGTCATAATCTTTGAGTTTTGTTTTCACCCATAAATAAACTTAAGACCAAAAAGTTACGGAGAGATTTAGGAAAAAATAGTTAGATTGTAAAAGCCATTATAGATGATACATTTAAGAAATTAATACTTTGAAGTTTCTGTCAATTATAAAATTTATCCAAATGTTTATTTGCATAGTCTGTTCCTAAGATTCTTATGACCTGAAAGTTAATTTCAAAATCTGTGATGGTATTGTGTTCCCCAAAATATTGTGTACCTTAATAAACTTATCTGGGGTCAGAGACGGAACAGCCACAATATTAAACATGAGGATAGGCAGTGGTAGCACACGCCCTTAATCCTAGCATTCCAGAAACAGAAATCCCTCTGGATCTCTGTGAGTTCAAGGCCACATTGGAAATGGCCAGGCAAGGTGACACACGCCTTTAATCCCAGAAAGCCAGCCTTTAATCCCAGGGAGTGGTGGTAGAAAGCAGAAAGGTATATAAGGTGTGAGGACCAGAAACTAAAGGCATTTGCCCTGGGTAAGCATTTGCCCTGGAGAGGCATTTGGCCTGGAGAAGCATTCAGGCTTCTAGCAGCAGTTCAGCTGAGACCCATTTTAGATGAAGACTCAGAGGCCTCCAGTCTGAGGAAGCAAGACCAGCTGAGAAGTTTGCCAGGTGAGGTTAGCTGTGGCTCGTTCTGTCTCTCTGATCTTCCAGTGTTCACCCCAATACCTGGCTGAGGTTTGATTTTATTAATAAGAACTTTTAAGATTCATGCTACAAAAATCCTTTTGGTTTCATCACTTATTAAAATGTCTTAATACGTTAGGGAGGGAATGCACTGTATCTTTTTACTATCTAAGAAGAATACAAGGATCTCAGCTTTTCTATATACTTATTTGTAAGAGATTATTAAGTTTTACCGTTGCATGGCATGTTACCTCTGGGAAACACAGCTTAAAACATTTGCTGCTTAACACTTTTGAGTGTGGGTTAGCACCTCTCCACGATGGTGTCTTAGGGGGTGGCAGTCAAGGTGTTGGGTGAGGAAGTGAGGTCTCACTGGAGTGATCAATAGGTTGTGGGAACAGACTTGCCTCTAAATGACTTTTCTTTCTCCTAGGCTGTTGGATAGAGGACCCTATTTTTTAATTTTAATTTTTATTTTTACTCTTAAAGGGAAACCACTCCTAGCTAAATATCCTGGTTTCTTACCTGTTATTTCCTCGGGAAGCCGCCATCATGGAGGACAGCTTCTTCCAGAGTGTGCAAGTGAGAGAATGAGAATCCTCAGCACGCGGAAGTCCCACTTATCTTGCAGCATTATTGCAGAAGTGATAGATCATTTTTGTTAGTCATGAAAGGCCATTATTTACCCACATCACACAAGAAAAGGCATGCGCATATGAACACATGAGTCAATTGAGAGCCATTTTTGAGGATGCTTGTTGTGATGGTTTGAATGAAAATGGCCTCCATAGGCTCATAGGAAGTGGCACTATTAGGAAGTGTGGCTTTGTTGGAGTAGGTGTGGCCTTACTGGAGGAAGTGTGTCACTGGGAGTGGGCTTTGAGGTTTTCAGATTGTCAATCCAAGCTCAGTGTCTTTTCTCCCTTCCTGTTGCTGATCCAGATGTAGAACTCTTGGCTCCATCTCCAGCATCATTTTGTGCCTGTGTGCCACCATGCTTTCCCACCATGGTGATAGTGAACTAAACCCCTGAACCTGTAAGATAGCCCCAATTAAATGTTTTCCTTTTACAAGAGTTGCCATGGTCACAGTGTGTCTTCACAGCAATAAAAACCCTAAGACACTCATGTACAATGAAGAATGTTAATGCATTTCTCAGTCCAGTTTAGATGCTCCTTGAAGGTGGAATGGCCAAGTGCAGTGGCTCACACTTGTAGTCCCAGTACTTTTGGCTGAGCGAGGAGAATCACCACAAACCTCAGATCAGTCTAGGCAACAGAGTGAATTCTAGCTTAGGCTCCAGAGTCAGCCTCTGTATCAGAAACAAATAAAAGAGCAAACAATATTTATTTATTAGTTGCCCTGGTGATGTTGGATTAGCAAGTGCTATATAATTATGTCTAGTGACAAATAATTCTTTGGTGATAAAGATGTCATTCTGTTCCTAGATAACCAGACTTGTGTAGAAATCTCTTCCTACTAATTTCTCAAAGTAGAATTGGAACATTAAATCTGTGAATGTATTTTTAATATTTACAAGATGTATCAAACCCTAGGTAAAGTTACAGAAGACATGAGGCAGAGGTTAGAATGAAGTTGTTGAATAAGGTAATTGAGTTAAGGTACTTTTTGAGAAATTCATTTTTATAGGAATGTTTGCTAAGAGTTCATAAAAATTTGTCCAGACCTTAGACATTAAAACAGCAACCCACCAACCAACCAACCAGACAAATCTCTCCTCTGAGCTATCTATTACAAGTCAAAGAATCTCAGTTTACATAAACTGGCTGTAAGAAGGTTTCTTCTAAAGAAAATAGGTTGTGTTATGTTCTTTTTTTATTAACATATTTTTAAAAAAAATGATTCTTTGGAAATTTCACATCATGGACTCCAATTCTACTCATTTCGAGTCCTTTCATAAGAAAATAAAAAAAATTAAATTAAGATTTAAAAAAAGCACATCCTACCTACCCCTCTGGGCAATGACCTCCTCCTCTATCAATTGCAGTCTTCTCACACACCAGTCACAGCTGTGGCTGTCCTTGTACCACTCTGCTCCCCCGTCTTTCCTGCCTCTGCATCATATATTCATTTGTCACAATGTCATAGTGCTGTGGTGTGTCATGCAGTATACCCTTTTGCCAACTCATGGGTCTGGTTCAGGGCCTCTGGCTTCTACGACACCATGATATTGGACCCCCACCAAGACCCCTCTTAGATACTGTGCTATTGCCCAGCATCGTGGAGATTCTATGGCTATGGTTTTGAAGGATGGGTCCCTTCACATGCTCCAGCAGCTCATAGCTGGAGTAGGTGTTGGGGTGGGCCAACTCAAGGGCCTGGATCTGGGCCTGTGGTAGCTTCAGGCAGAACTCTCCCACTCCATGTGCAGCTGGTAAGGGGCAGGACCAGTCCTTTCACACTGGGCAAGGGCAGGGCCAGCTCCCTTGCAGGGCCAGCTCAGAAAGGTACACAGACATTAACATGGACTTAGGTGGCAGCCTAGACCTCAAACATCCTCATGGATTTTGGTGGAAATACAGGCCTCGGACATCCACACAGACCCCGGCTGCAACCGGACCATCGACCCAGACATGGCCCCTGGCAGCAGCATGCACAGGGATGTCACCATGGCCTCAGGTGGCAGCACTGACCACTCAGTTCAGTATGGCCCCCAGCCGCAGCATGGCCCAGCACATCAACATGGTCTCAGGTGACAGCCCAGACATGGACATCCAAATGGCTTCTGTGGGCAGCCTGGGCTGTGGATATCTACACCTGGGCCATGGACCCAGACATGGCCCTTGGTTACAGCCCAGGCCTGGACATTACCATGGCCTCAGGTGGGTGCACAGGCTTCTCATATCTGCCTGTTCCTTACCATCTTCGCGTCTCCATTTCTACTTCTCTTCACAGTGCACTAACTGCTCTGCTCCACTTTCTCTTCCATATTGCCACTGCATACTCCAACTTTACTATTTCTTCAACACATTCACTCATCATAGAGGCACCCACTGTGAGGCTCTGGACAGGTGTTTGAGTGTCTATGTTATGTTATTACACTAGGAATCTTCATGTCTTAGTGTCTTGATAGCCACAAAGGCAAAATGATACAACGAGTACATTGTTTTTGCTTACCACAAGGCCCAGAATTCTTGGCTAGGACAGGGTAATAATTAATAAAATTGTGTCTTCCACTGGTTACAATTATAAACTGCTAGCTTTAAAATGAATCTCTAAGACTGTAGCTGGAAGTTTCTCTGGTCCTGCTTGACCCCACAGTTGGGATAAATCTCTTCCACCTGCGTCCTGCAGCCACTTGATTCCAAGTAAACACACAGAGACTTATATTATTTACGAACCATATGGCCTACGGGTCAGCCTTCTTGTTAGCTAGCTCCTATAACTTAACTCAACCAATTTATGTGGTGATATTGTGTTCCCCAATATATTGTGCACTCTAATAAACTTATTGGGGGTCAGAGAACAGAACAGCCGCTAGATAGAGGCCAAAAAATGGTGGCACACACACCTTTAATCCTAGCATTCTGGAGGCAGAGATCCATCCGGATCTCTGTGAGTTCAAAGCCACACTGGAAACAGCCAGGCATAGTGACACATGCCTTTAATCTCAGGAAGTGATGGCAGGAAGTGGAAAGGTATATAAGGTGTGAGGACCAGGAACTAGAGCCTGGTTAAGCTTTTAGGCTTTTGAACAACAGTTCAGCTGAGATCCATTCAGATGAGGACACAGAGGCTTGCAGTTTAAGGAAATGAGATCAGCTAAGGAATTGGCGAGGTGAGGTTAGCTGTGGCTGGTTCTGTTTCTCTGATTGTTTCAGCGTTCACCTCAATACCTGGTTCCAAGTTTTTTTTTTTATTAATAAGACCCTTAAAGATTTATGCTACACATTTATATTAATCTATATGTTGCCATGAGGCCATGGTATTACTGGTCTGCTGGCATCTTGTTGCTCCTTGGGCAGTGGGTTGGCATCTCCTCTCACTCTCCTTTCTTCTTCTGTCTCTTCAGTTTGAATGTTCCGCCTAACTTTATTCTGCCTCACCATTGGCCAAACAGCTTTATTTATCAACCATTCAGAGCAACACATATTCACAGCATACAGAAAGACATCCCACAGCAAAAGACAGAATTATTTATAGACCTGTTGAAAATGCAGTGTGCTCCTTCCCTGTTGCTGCCTTTCTTCTGTGGACAACATGGGCAAAGAAAAAGACACCGACCTAGGGCTTGCACTGGGCTCGAGCCGTTTGTCCCGGCATTGTTGGAGTATTGAGCACTAGCCAGACTAGGGAAGGGAAATGGGCAGAAATGACCCAAGAAACTCTATCAGTGGACAGCTCATTTATTCGGAGAGGGCAAGGGACATGTATACCCTAGGAAGAATGGCTGGTTGGATTCATGTGGTGGTATGTCATTGGTTGGAGCAAGAACATTGAGGGTGCTTCATTTGCATACCCAGGAGCAGTAGGGGTCAGAGGAATGAATTTTATGAGGTCATATAGGAAAGAGAGGAAATTCAGCCTGGAATGTTTCAGCAGTCAGATAAGCAGCAACCAATCCCTGTAGGCTTGGAGACCCATGAGCTTGTCAGTTGCTATGTGTGTGGCCTTACTGATGGGGTCTGCTGGTGCCTAGGCAAAGCAGGGAGAGCAGCCAAACTCCTGCTGCTATCATGATGAGAAGAAAATCTGGGGTTTGGGGCGTGCTCCAGCACCTTCTTAGTTTCAGGACAGCCCCCTCAGACTTGGACAAAGCAAAGGACAATGAGGAAAATGGTTAAGAAGACTGTGTGTGTTAGATAGGTCTGGGAAGTCTGAGAGCCACATGTGATAGTGTCATAGCTAGAGCCAGCTGCCAACTTGACCCAAACCTAGAGTCACCCAGGAAGAAGGAATCTCAACATAAGAATTGTCCAGCTAACTGTGGGGAGTACCATCCCTTGGCAGGTGGGCCTAGGCTGTATCAGAAAGGTAGCAGGTTGTATTTATGTACTTAGGAATCTATATGTTATACACATACACATATACATGTAACAACAATCAGTAAAAAGACTAGGCTGTGGTTTTAAAAGAGAGTCAGAATTTGTATATGGGAGGGTTTGGAGATAGGAAAGAGAAGAAGAAGAAATGATTTAATTGTATTATAATATCAAAAAACAGAAGAAGAAGGAAAAAAGAAAGAAAAGAAAAAGCTACCAGAGCATGTCAGAGGAAGCCAGTAAGCAGTGTTCCTTTGTAATTTCTGATTCGAGCTCTGGCTTTGAGTTTCCATCTTGGCTTCCCCTGATGATCGACTGTAACCTGTAAATCAAGTTCCTTTTCTCTGCTAAGTGACTTTGGGCTGTGGTATTTATTTTAACAACAGAAAAGCGACTTAGAGGAGATGGTACCCAGGTCTTTCAGAGACAGTAAAGGGCAAACAGGCTGCCCTGCCCTGAGATGACTTTTAATGCTGGGGAAACTGGTGGTGGTTTTCCTGTTCCATACTGAAGAATTACCTAAGAAGACTACATAGAGAGAGACACAGTACCAACTTCCAGAAAACCAGAGGCTGAGATAAGAGCCAAACCCAGCCAGTGAAAGGAAAACACTGTCTCCATATTGGGATTGGAAGTTCTCTATGGAAGCATGAGAAATTCAGCCAGCGCTTGAAGAAGACAGATACAGATAGTATCTACAAACAGAGGGGATACTCTCATAAATCCTGACATCATTGGTGCCTAACAATCCTCTGATCCTCTTCCTTCTTAGTCTGACCCTGAATGCTCAGAATCAAAGCTGAAGATTAGAGGAAGAAGCGGCATAGAATATTATATTGAGAAGGGGACCCCATTGTCCTCTCCTTCAACGGGGTCTGTTAAGCCAGCAGAGAACTCAAGCCTGGGAAAGGGAACACCATCAGTTATCATAAGTTGGAACACTGAGTGCTCAGGTGTTCTTTTGAGGTCACATTATGAACATAAAACATAGTCAGTGAAGGATGGGATAAGGCATATCCCACATAGACTAATTGGTATTGAAAATAATGCCAAGGAGAGGGGTAAGACTATGTGAGAATTTCATCTCCTTGAGGCTGTCTGTATTCTACTCTTCCTACTGCATGCCCTGCCCATATCCTGCACCTCCTGGATACATCATTACATCTCTCAGAAATGTTTTCTCTCTGTGTGAAATGGAGATAACACATTCATTGGTTGAATGTGGATTACAGTTTAGGTTGGCTATAATGTACTGGTCAGATGTATTCATTTGTGTTATCCAAGTCATAATTACATTTCTTAGAGAAGATACAATAAGATTTTCTGCCTTTCCCACTTGGTCCCATGCCACGTTTTGTTTACAGGAGAACCAAAGCACTGTGCCCTTACCTACATCCTTTCTTGTAGTGAGTCCTAAGCCCAGAGTTCTAACTGTTCTGAATTATTTGCCAAAATATACACATTTCTCATTTCCATTTATTCATTTATTTCTGATACTAAATATACCACCAGTATTTGGTTTTCAGCCACATTTCTTATTTTGCGTTAATGTTTGTGTCCATTCATACAAAGGTTTTAGGTTTTTTTTTTTTTGATAATTTTCATAGTATAAAGTATTGGTTTACTGTTAATATATAAATATGAATGTTTCCTTTTTTGTTAAGTTTTGTAATTTTGTGAATAATAACTTTCTATGAGTTATTTTTTTTTTATTTTTGCAGTGCTTGGAATTGAACTCAAATCCTTACACGTGCTAGAGTGTTTCTCTTTTCCCGAGTTATAACATGGCCTTGAAAGTATTTATAACAGAAGCTTATTTGAATATTTTGAGATTTTATTAATCTCATCTGTCTAATATCGCAATGAGTGGCAATACTTTTCTGTAGTTTTAACTCACAGTCTTTAAATTGTTTTAAAGCATACTGTTTTAAATTGCGGATTTATAAAAATAATGTGTGGTTCTTCTGCAAATGAATCTTAGAACACTAGTGGCACTAGAATTGCTGGGCTCCACAGTTTCTACTCAGTTTAAAAATTCTTATGACATTTCAAGTCCATTTTTAACTTAAAGAGAATGAGAAATTGCAAGAACTTCACATTCACAATGTGCCCGAGGCAGAGATGGCTCTGGATTCAGCTGGTATTATTCATGGTAGACAAAGCTGAAAATCAAAGTGGTGTTCTTTACGTAGTATATTAAGTGTGCCTTAAGAAAAAGAGCTCATTTTTAATGGGGTGAGAAGTTTTTCTGTCTTAGACTTTCTGCTAAAGTCATTAGAAAATGTGAATAACCTGAATTAAAATTAGTTTATTTTCAGGTTTGAGTTTTATTTTGAAAAATCAGTATGGGCATCGACAGTAAAAATTAGTATATGAATTTCCAGTTTCAGTTTGAAAGGATACATCAGTATTTTAAAACTTTGTAAAACAGTAAGTTAACTTCTTAAATGTGGATTTGCTTAATAAAATGCAGTGAGCGTGATGATCATATGTTTTACAATAAGCCAAGAGTCAGCACACTGGGGTCATCAGGAAAATGGATCTTACAAGAGAAGAACTGGATGAACACAAAATAACTGTTTATGGGAAATTGGAACCATCAAAATTTTCCCAGGCTTTCATATTATTTGTTGTAAAGGAAGCAATGCAGTGTGCTTCAGACACGGCTGGTGAGTTCCTTTCCTACATTCAGTGGCCTAGCTTTTCAGTAGCCGCATTCCCCTTGTCTCAGTCTCTTCCACCCCACACATCTGTGCTGAACTGTGCAGTGTCTGGTGCACAAATTTGCAGTTCAGTTTTCAGGACCCCTGTTAATCCTATCTTATTTATTAAGCCCAGTGCATCGTTTATCAGTGACTTCCCAGGGCACTGTGACACGAGCCCCTCCTTTCTTACAGAAACCCCCCTTCTTCGGCTGTGAAGCTCAGTTTAATTGAGCACTGTTGGCCTGAAGCTAGGAGACCTTGAATCCCATCAGCAATCTTTCTTTGCCGTGTAATCCACACGCAGCTGATTTAAGTCACTGCATCCGGCTGGTTTATTTAAGTACATTATCCCCCAGTGGCTTCATTTTTCTCCAAGGGAAATGTTACTCTTTGCCCTTTAATTACACGTGTGGCTAAGATATGATTTATCTTCCTAGGGTGGTATTACATCTCTTTTGAACAGAGGACTTTCACAGTTTATCTGCTCAGCACCTGAAGCTGTGAAACATGGTGACATCATCCATTAAAAGATTCACGTTACAGTAAAACCCTCCGGTTTCCACTCACACTTGTATCTTTACAGTGGGAATATTGTCATTGCAATGCCAAAATACTATTTATTAATTTCCACATTTGTCAACTTTCATCAAACTTGTGTCAAGAAATATGTAGAGCAGTGAAAACTCAAAAATAATTGAATGTTTGGTCCTAAGGAGATTCAAAACCTATTGATAACTTTAATGATATTTGACTCTTCAACATTTATTTTGTTTATAAAATAATAGAGGCTAAATAAATCAGGATGCATTCTATCACTGTACAGTGTGAAGACTATTTCATGGAAGACTAAGAAGCGTTTGCTTGTTGGATTCATATTTTTAATTTTTTCACTTATATGTTTGATAGTTTCTGAGTTTCTATTGGATGCTCTTGCGGGGAGACATACATATCAGGGGCTGGAGAGATGGCTCAGTTGGTAAAGTGTTTGTTTCTCAAGCAAGAGGACCCAAGTTTTATCTCCTGGAACCCAGGTGAAAAGGCTGACCAGCTACAATATCACGTGTCTGTAATCCCAGCACTAGAGGTGTGGAGACAAGGTGATCCTTTGGGGATGCTGGTCCGATAGTCTAGCCAAACTGTAATCTCCAGGCCTAGCAAAAGACTCAGTCTCCAAAAATAAGGTAGAAAGTGATTGAGGAAAGCGTTCATTGTCCTCCTCTGGTTTCTGCATGCATGTGTACACACACGCACATGCACCTGCACACATACATACAAAGCCTCTTCTAAAGACACACAAAATGATGTAAAACATTTTAGTAATAAATAATGCGTATTTCGGAAATATGTAAAACCTGAATGAGATCTCCATTGGAGATAAGATTTGACATATTAAGAGTAGCAACTGGATAGGTTTCTGAGAGCAACTTCAGTGTCAGAAGGAGGCAGAAGTTGACATTGCATTGTCTTCCTCAATCATTTATTCACTTTCTTTTTTGAGTTATGTATGGTCTTTCCCTGAACTTGGAGGTTGCCATTGCTGCCAGTGGATCCATCTGCCTCTGCCCTTCTAGCCGGAATGTTTCAGGAACATGCTGCCTGGCATGCTTTATGGATAGGGGCTAGAGCTCCAAGCCTGGGTTCTAGCTTTGGTGCAACAAGCTCTTTATCTACTGAGTCATGTCCCCAACGTCCTTCTTTCCTCCATCCTTTCACAATTTTCAGCCTTTCACTGGGTTCTGAAGGCTTTCCCTGTATGATCCTTCTTCTTCTTCTTCTTCTTCTTCTTCTTCTTCTTCTTCTTCTTCTTCTTCTTCTTCTTCTTCTTCTTCTTCTTCTTGATTTATTTATTATGTATACAGTGCTCTGCCCGCATGCCAGAAGAGGGCACCAGATCTCATTACAGATGGTTGGGAGCCACCATGTGGTTGATGGGAATTGAACTCAGGACCTCTGGAAGAACAGCCAGTGCTCTTAACCTCTGAGCCATCTCTCCAGCCCCCTTGTTCTTTTTTTTAACGAGATGCCTCAATTAATTTCTTGTTTCTCCAGCTCTATATTGGTGCTCGCTTTCAGGGAGCCCTCAAGTGACAGAGACAATGATAAATAGAATTTTTAAGATGACAGCATGGAAGCCAACACAATAGATCAGAAGATAAAGGTGCGATCAGAAGATAAAGGTGCTTGCAGTTCAAGCCCAATGATCCGAGTTCCACCCTGAAACCCTCTCAAAGGCGGAAAGAGATAACTGACTCAACAAAATTGTTGTATGTGCATTCTGTGGCACAGAAATGCCCATGCACATACAATATACGTGCATACTCACACTAAAATCTGTTTATTTATTTTCAGAAAAAGCAGCAGCAGGAGGGACAGGGGTTTTCAGAGAGAGAGAGAGAGAGAGAGAGAGAGAGAGAGAGAGAGAGAGAGAGAGAGGGAGAGAGAGAGTTGGCATTATTACAGCACAATCGGGTGATCTTTTGAACAAAGTCACAGAAGGGATGTTCATGTGGCAATCAAAGGAATCCAAAATGACATGACTAGTATATGAGAATGAATTGTGTCCATCTTCTGTCATGAGGTGATGCAGTTCCACTCAGGAGACATATAAGAAGCACATGCAGGGCCAGGATGATAGAAGGTGCAGTGAGGTCTTCACTTCTTTTTGGACCAATCTTGACAGCAGAAGATAATTTCATGAGCCCTTGCAGAAGTATGAACATTACAGCTCTCAAAACAGGCAGGAGGATGATATCACTGTGCAATACTTTAATGAAGCCACAATTATGGGAAATGATTGAGCCAGTGAAAATGATTTTCTCTGTGATTTTCATAAGATGAATAGTTTCTAAGGAGTAAAAGTAAGTATGGAATTCTCTAGTGACTCTCAAGTGCCCTCTGAGGAAAACGTCCAAGAAATAAAATGCAATAGTTATAAATGATTGGAACGGATTGTATTTGAAAAATTTGGTTTCTATTTTTTTTAAATAGAAAACAAAATCCTAAGATTGTTTTGTGGCTCAGCATAAATATACTCTGTTGCAGATCATTCTGAAATCAGTTAAAATGCATTTATGAAATGGAGCCTCCAAATAAAAGTGTCATGTTTTCTACTAGTTTTAAATAGAAAACCAAATGATGTGGAAGAAATATTCAGGGAGAAAATGAAAAGTCTGATAAGATAAATGATGTTAAATTATTTTAAAAGGTTAGGTTCACCCGCTATTTATATATGGTGGAAGAATGCTCAGCTGAGTATGATAAGTTACCAAATGAAGGGTGGTAACAAAATGACTATGAATATGCACAAGGCTGAATGGAAAGCTCATGTATGTGAGATGGAGTGAGTGTGAATGAACGAGTTGAGCCCTGAGAATACTAAAATGAAATCCAAGACAGACTGAAAAACAATCTCTGATAACCCATTAACTGGTAAGTATTTAAAGAAAGACTAGAGTGCACACACAATTTCATTATCTTTTCAATTTTGAAACGTTCTTCTTGATGAGGTCTGTCAAAATAGGCTATAGAAGCCAAGGACTGCATGCACCTCCATTCTCAGCAGCTGGGTAAATCAGAAAACTGGGCATCCAGTGTCAGCTAGCACATTCCCCTTTGACACACTGTTTTTGAGGGGTCCTAGCAATGAGACATGACAAGAGCAGTAGGTTTGTATCACACTGCGGCACTGCTAAATTGCCAAACCTTTTTGCATGCTCTGTTAAGAGAGGAGCAGACGCCAGAAGCAATCAGTTTTCAGGGCAGGGGAAATAAACATGGGGAAGAATGGTATCACGCCAGAACAGATGATCAAAAATTGAAACAGCTGATGATAAAATGCTATGTCCAGATGGCATTTATCTTTGGTTTCCCAAGGAAAATATAAATGATGGACAGAAAAAAAAATACAATTCCCCAACGTGACTTAATTCCCCATGAAAACTTGAGATGCAAAGACAGTATAGGACATATTGTTTAATTTTTAAAAGACTAATATTATAGACACTGAAAGTATTAAAAACCACACTGAGTGCAGCTGGTAATTGTTATAAGACTAGAGAGACAATGATAGTGATAGTAATTAGTATTTTAGTTTAGAAAACTAAGATTTAATATTGCAGTTTTTAGTGCCGTTCACCAAAAACTTCTCTTCTGACACCTCTTGAAGGTGAAGAATGACTAACTCTGGTTATTGAAATGGGATTAGGAGAACAGATGTCCAATTCAGGTGAAAAAAACCTAACATCCTGGGCAGGATTCTAAATGTGCCTTTTTAAAATCTTGGAGACCGTGAACACACTGAGATGCAGGGCTGAACTCTGAATAAAGATTATGCAAAGCAGAGCAAGGTACAGAAAAATGGTGAATAGTTCAAAGCTACTAAGTTTGGGGTGGCTTATCCCCAACTAGCTATGATTGGCAGTTGATGGAGGAAGGGTTTGTCTTCATTGGGGTGTAACCAGTGATAGATTGATAGTAATTAAATGGATGAGCCCAACTCATGCACATGTGGTATTCAGTAAGTATACTTGAGATATTAATAATAATGATGGTTATAATAATAAAAAGGGACTTGAAGTCAGGAAGGACATAGGTTGGTGAGTGTTGGGGGGAGATGGAGGGAGACAGTGAAGAATGGATAATATCAGAATACATTGTATACATATAAGAATTTTTCAAAGAATAAATAAAAACTATATTTCCACATGGAGAAAAATGGACGAGGATACAGACTAATATTCTCCAAAGAAGACATTCAAATGACCAGCAAGTTTTTGAAAAATTTCTTGACTTTATTAGCAGCAAGGGAAATGCAATTCAAATCTACAGTAAGATACTATAATACTAGTCAGAATGACCGTTATGTGAAAGACAAAATGTAACATATGATGGAGAGGAGTAGCTAAAGGGGAACTCTCACTGTTGGTGGGAATGTAAATCTGTATCACCAGTAGGCAACTCATGTTCCTTCTACCTTTAGAATTCATCTGAGTAAAGCCTGGCATGCTGGTACTGGTGAAGACAGGGGAGATCAAGAGATCAAAGCTAACAGTGGCTACTATTCAGCAAGTTAAGACAAGTCTGAGCTACATGAGACATCCAGAGATTTGAGAGTAGGAAGAGGAAGGGCAATGGAAGGGAAAGGTATTTTCATTAGGTATAGAAACATAGGTTAATCTCTGTGGTTTCAACATGTTAGGACTGCCCGTTTCTTCTGCTTTCTTTCTTTCTGTGATGGTTAATGTTGATAACCAACTTGACAAGATCTAGAATCACCTTGGAGAGAAAATATTGGACATGTTGGTGAGAGTTTCTAGAGTGGGTTGACTGATGTTTAATGACCTACCCTGAATATGGGTGATACCACTCCAGGGGCTGGAATCCCAGAATGAATTAAAAGGGGAAAACAAGCTGAGTACCAACAGTAGTCATTCCCTGCTTTCAGACTGCAGATACAGTTTCACCTCATGCTCTTGCCTCTGTGCTTTACTCACAATGATGAACCGTACCCTCAAGCTGCAAGTAAAAGATGTCCTTCATTCCTTGAGTTGTATTTTGTTGCAGACACAAGGTAACTAATTCTTTTCTTCAGCCTCCCTTCACTCCTTTTTTTCCCCCAAAACATCAGCATATATCTATTTGATTAAATTACGTTAGGTAGTTCACCTCTGCAATGTTTCCTGTCATATAGTTACATGGATTATTCTTTCTTTCTCTTCCATTCTCATTCTAATTTTCATGTTCTTGAATATATTAAATTCAGTTTAAAATTTCAAGTAGATGCTGTGATATGCCTTTGTATAAAATGATCAAATCTATCTCCTTCTGTAGCGTTATTATTGTTATTATTATTGGCTTACTTTACTATCAAAGTCTATCCAGTGATTGTGCTTTTTTTAAAAAATAAAACTACCATATTAGTAACAATGAGTATTTTGACATATTTTAGAAATTACTTAAATACATGTTTAATGAATAAGTGAAAGATTAGATTTTGAAAATTTGACCCAGGTTTTAATTTTAATAACCTCTAAGATTTTAATTTCTCTGTTCTCCAGAAAATATAGACGTTCAAAGAAAGACATTGCTTTTAGAGAAAATATAAAGTTGACAACAGTATAAATCTTTAATTTGTGGACCTTGGGCTTGAGTTGGTAAGATACCAATTCTCATCTTAAGAATAAATGAACCAGGCAGCGATGGCATACACCTTTAATCCCAGCACTTGGGAGACAGAGGCAGACAGATCTCTGTGAGTTCAAGGCCAGCCTAGTCTACAGAGCGAGATCCAGGACAGGCACCAAAGCTACACTGAGAAACCCTGTCTCAAAGAACCAAAAAAAAAGGAGAAAAGCTAAAAAGGGTTTGGCAGAGAGAGAGAGAGAGAGAGAGAGAGAGAGAGAGAGAGAGAGAGAGA
>CABHPQ010161111.1:0-26719 GCA_902168405.1 Peromyscus aztecus | reverse complement strand
AGAGAGAGAGAGAGAGAGAGAGAGAGAGAGAGAGAGAGAGAGAGAGAGAGAGAGAGAGAGAGAGAGAGAGAGAGAGATGCTGTGACTGCACAATGCAGCTCAGCTCCCTCTCTTATTACTTCTTCCTAGGTTATTGACATTTATCAAGGAAAAGAAAATTTTGAAAGAGGACATTTCTTTTCCTCTCCGGAGAGTTTTATTGTTTATTCTCCATTTTGGGATTCCTTGTGGCAATAGAGAATTTATAGATTCAAGAAGCATAGAATACTCTTGTGTACTGGCAAGTGAACTAGTTTGCAGGATCAGAATCCTCTGTTCTTCTCTTCTCTTGAAGACAGGAACAACTTTAGGTTTTTGAAGCAAAATGAAGCATTGTTTGGGTTTTGTCTGTGGGATTTCTGCTAACCTCCCCAAGTTTCTTAGCTTCTACTTTGCTTCAGTGGGCATCAGCCTGTGCCCACAGCTGGGAGGTTTGTCAGGTGTTTCTTGAGGAACAGCTAGAGCAGTGAGTGTTTCAGGCATAACTAGGTCAAATTCCTTTAGTGTACCATTTTCCAGTAAGTCATATTCATAACTTTGATCTTCTGATGGCTTCAAGTTGTACATGCACTAAATAAATTTAGCAGTCTCTCGTGCTTTAGAAAGGAAGGTGTTTTAGTGAGCAGAATGTTATTTAAAAATATTCTTTGAAGGGAAATTCTTAGAACGTTAATTACGCTGAATATACTTTCAATATCAAAAAAACCCCCACAAATTTTGTTGTTTCATTGGAATGATAAGAACAATTTTCTCCCCAAAACCACTGAAGAAAAATTGTGGATGTGTGCTCATATGTATGTGTGTATACATGTGTGCACATGTGTGTTTTGCTTTAAAAAGACTTTTTTATTATATGATGTTGCTTTAAGGAATATTTATTACTTTGTATGTATTGGTGAGTGGCTATGGGATACGTTTTTCAAATTACTACCCAAGGTCATATTAATGTGAGCCAAATAGAATAACTACTTTTAATAAGGATAACTACAGAGACCAACTCATAACCAAATTCAATATATTACCAATATTTTGGCTTGTACTTGACTGGGATATAGTATTTTCAGAAGATAACATTTTTTGAAATGAAACTAGACAAGGTGAAGTACATATTTCACTTATATATTTTAAAATCACAAAACTTTAAATAGGTACAAGTTGGAAAAATCACAGTATTTTCAATATTTTTTTTTCCACTGGGGAGAGAAGGGGTGCTTTGTTTCTGGTGGTGACTTTCTAAAACGTCTTACTGAACTTAACGAAAATTCTAGAAGAATACAACCAAGAATTCTAATTTATCCATGATTGATTAATGGTGTAACTTTATAAGCCAGTTATTTAAAGCTGCCTGCAGTTTGCTTTACATTAAAAACAATTGATTTTCTACCATACGGCATGGTATGTGACTATGTCATGATTTTACCATCCAAACCATGTAAACTCTGTGACTTTATCTTTTAGGTCCTACATTCATGTCTTTAATATACTTGAGCTGGTTTTGCTCATGGGATGGCACATGGGCCATATCTCATTCTACGACTGGATATTCATTGAGGGGCTGCCCTTTCTTCACAACCAATCCCTTCTCCAGCTAGTAATTCATTCTTAGATTCTAACAACTTTCACCCCCAAATTGGTAATTGTCCTGAATATTGTTTATTATTTTCCCTACCCAAAAGCAACACTGTCTCAAATAGTCCCACTTGCCTTACGTAAAAGACATGTAGTAAATAAAATTGCATAGTACAGACTGTATGCTGGAAGGACTGTCCTCCACATGCGTTTGAATTTGACTTTATCCCTCCCTGGTTATTGATTTCTATTGCAAAGCTTTCTAGGGAAGTGTTTAAACTGTGTTCACGAAATCTTGGACATATTTTCTTTGGTGGAGCACTCTGAGGATGTGCTGTGTGCCGCTCTCTTTCCCCATTTTCATATATTGTTCGTATTGAATGTATGGGATCATTAGCAGCTCTGGACTGAGCCAACGTTTACTTGTACCCTCAGTGTGTCTGACTCCATGCATAGTGGAGTCATAATAACCATGTGAGATGAGGGCCATTCACTGGGACACATTGCGTCACACAATGGGATTTCCATACTTAGAGAAAATACTTAGGTCTGAGACTGTGTTCCATAGGGTGACCTGGACTATTATTATGTTTTATAATTGTGGGTTTAGGCTTTTCTCAGACAGCAGTACTATAACATTCATTTCCGCAAAATAAGGAGAAAAGATGACTTTCAGATTTGGATTAGCTAAAAATTAACTAGTTCTTAGAGTATATCCTTAGTATTGGTGGAACAGAGTAAATATATCTGAGACGTCTGTGGCGATGGCATGTTGGAGGACCTGCGGTCAGCGATGGAACTCATGTCCACTCATCAGATAGCACAGCTATGATGAGTGCACTCCAGAGAGGAACAGCCCCAGGGGTTTGTCTCCAGAATGCCCCTTGCTTCTGCTGTGCCTTCTACTGCTTCTGCTATTGTGTTCTTATCTGGCGTGGTGTGATTATTCAGTGAAAGAATCCCACCGTATCTACTATAGTGTGATTGTTTCATGGGAAAATCCCACTCCTCACTGAGCAGTTTACTTGCAGATCATAAAGAAGATGATTTTTATAGAGCAATGGCACTTAGAGATGTTAAATTTGCCTAGTCTGGAAAATAAAAGCAAGGAAGTTTCATGCGTTATGGACCCAGGAATTCTGCCTCTGGAAAAACAGAATAATAATCAAAGAAAACAAATATGTCCCTACACCCTAAGTTAGGTCTAAGTTCCTTAGTCATGTAACATACAGAATTAATAACAGGTTTTGGTATGCACCTTGAGAAAACAAAGTTGTGAAAGGAAATCAAATGACCCTATTGTGTGTGAAGAAAAAAGAAAAATAGATGGGTGGCACCGACCACGTCAGTAAAGTTTTGTAGAGCAGAAATAGGTTAAGAATCTGCAACAATGAAACTACACACAGCTGCCTGCCAGTGCAAGGAACCAGCTGAAATATACTTGGCTTGCTTAGAACTTTGTTAATCAATAATAAAAGAATCCTTGCTTTGGGGGGAAAATGTTATGGTGGGAAAATTAATACATAGGAAAATTAACTACTGTGGGCTTCTAAGAAAAGCATGTAATGTGCGATAATAATGTGATTTAATGTGCGATAATAATGTGATTTCTTCCTATAAAAAGATTTTAATTTGTTTTTTGAAAATATGTAACTTGTGGTTGTGAGATGATTTCCTTCTTATGTAGAGATTTTTGTCTTAGGTGGCATAAAAGGATAACAGAAAAATAAAGTGAAAAAAGAGAAAAATAAAGAGAAGAATCAAGTTCTGCCCTCTCAGGTAAGTCTCTCCTGTGGGTTTGTGTAGCTGCCGAGTCTACCTCTACTCTCCAACGTCTCTGACCTGCTAGAGCTGGACTCTGGCACATTCGCTAGAGTAACTCTGAGTCACTATAAAAAAACACTCAGTGTACTTTCATGGGAATATAATGAATGTTCAATGCAGGCTAAATGTAAGAAAGGAATTCAATACATGATTTAAGACACAGGAATGAAATGCAATTTCAAAAATATAAATCAAAGGTTATTGTTTCCTGGTTTTAGATGAATCAGGATGTTTTGCAATTTAGTCAATAAAATTGAGCATGTAAAGGGGTAAATTCTGATGTAGCTATGGAGGTTAATCAGATATGGATTTTCCAGATTTCACATATTGCAGTAACAGCTGACCGTGGTGAAGTATGTGTATATTTAAAGATAGTAACGATGAGACTAGTTATGCCTTAGTTTTGTTCAAGAGATTCCAACTTCTCCAAGGTCCCCTTCTCCTTACTCCCTCTCCAATCCATGGCCTATTTTATTCAGTTATTATTGTTTTATATATATATATATGCATAATTGTTGTCATTGCATAAATGTAATAAACACAACCTGCTGGGTCCATTTAGTTCACCTGTAGCTTGTGTATATGTGATTTCAGGGTTGACTACTTGGTAATAACCAATTAATGGGTTTATCCCTGGGGAAGACTATTCCCAGTCTCAATGTTCCTAAATTGCCTGATGTTAGTTCTTTGTTTGTGGGTGTGACCCTGTGAGATTTCCTCCTTTTCCATATTAGCATGTCTATTGGAATATTTCTTTCTTTCTTTCTTTTTTTTTGATATTTCGAGACAGGGTTTCTCCATGTAGTTTTGGTGCCTTTCCTGGAACTCACTCTGTAGACCAGGCTGACTTTGAACTCACAGAGATCCACCTGCCTCTGCCTCCCAAGTGCTGGGATTAAAGGCGTGCACCACCACCACCTGGCATATTGGAATACTTCTTAAGGGCTTGTTTAGGCAGCTATTTTGTTGAGGTATCATGGATAAAACTTCCCTGTCATTTCTAGGAGATATGTATATATTCTCACAGTAAATTTCTTGTTCCTCTGGCTCTTACAATCTTTCCACCCCTTCTGGTGTGTTTCCTGAGCCTTAGTTGAAAGAATTGTGTTATTAATATATCTATTTGGGCTGAGCACCCATGATTTGTATTACACCCATGACCAGTTGTGTATTTCAGCATAAACTGTAATGACCCATGGATGAAACAATGAAACTTGTTTTTTTTTTCTTTTTCTATGCGTTTATACATCTCCCCATATATCCATATATACTATTTGTAAACACTTTATTTCACACAGTAAATTAATGATGGACATGCCTTTTTGTAATTCTTGGTCATGCCTTTATCTTAGTTAAAGCCACAGAGAGAACATATAAAATAAAGCAAGGGATGGAATGGAAGAACTCCCAGTCATATCTAATGAGTGTTCCAAAAAGGATCCAATCCATCTTAAACTTCATTGTGTCTCTTCCTCTGGTTAAGTTAGATTTGTCTAATTGGAAAAGTGTAAAATTGTTGTTTATATCCTCTAGAACTTACCATGTAAGAGGAGACACACCGATTGCATTCAGAGGCATGTGTGTGTGTGTGGGGGGGGTGTATGTGCCTCCTGCTTTTCTGGTCCAGAACTGTAACAAAACAGGTTAATAAAGTAAGACTATTGATTTAAGTGTTTGTGATGTAAAATGACAAATTTACAAAGTAGACAATTTTTTGAAAGTTATCCTAAACTAGAATCACTGCTAGGGAGTTAAGGTGCTAAATTCCAATATTTGTAAGCAATAGATTCAAGTCTATTCCCAACTGACAGAAATGTTGCTTTGCACTGCAATGAAAATGCAGATGTTTATGTATGCCCAGAGCTACAACCTGGCTTTAGTTTCAGATTCTGAGCTAGGAAGCTGTATGATACGGATTCTTCCTTTCTCTCTGAGCTTTCTCGCTATAGCTTTTCATCATATACAGGCACAACTGAGCATATTTATAAAGAAGACAGAGTGTTAGAATGAATCATGTTCCTAATGATACCTAACACATATTATTATTTGGTATGAAATGAAAAAAAGAGAAGACATAGATAAATAATAACTTTCTAAATGTATTATTACTATTATTATTATTATTACTGAATAGATTCACATAGCTCATTGGACATAGAGAGGTTGAGCTGGTGCCTGCATGGATCCTTCACCCCTATGTTCTAGACTCTGGAAATGGGAAAGTACTCTGCAGGCCTATGGAAAGAGAAACCTGGGCACCAACCCCGCCACAAAACCCTCTGCCTACTATCTGTCCTGTCTGCAAGATGTGCTGGGGCAACAATGATGGAGCAGAACATGTGGGAGTGGCCAATCACTGTCCAGTTTAACTTGGAGCCCATGCCACAAGAGGGAGCCCATGCCCTACACTACCTGGATAATCCAGAACCAGAGACCGGAGAGCCCAGAGACCCATGGCAGAACCAGACAGGACAGGCAAAAAACAACAGCAACAAAAAAAGCCCCACATACAAAGTAAGCAAACAAACCCCAAACAAACAAACCAACCAAAAACTTTTTAAAGGGGAAATATGATTTGAATCTTTATTTAAATATTACGTTAAAAGTTTGAAATGCTAAAGTATTTCAAAATGAAAAGTGTTAACTGGTATTGGGGTTACCTTGGACTTCATTTTTGTGGTCTAGGCTAAACTGACACTTGCTTTGTAACTCAGTCTGGCCCTGGCCTTGCTGCGATCCTCTCCCTCAGCCTCTGGAGTGCTGTGGTTACAAGCTTGGTCCACTAGAGTGGGTTACCTTTGATTTATTAAGTTAAAGTTATAAAATTAGAATTATTAAAATGTCTTTTTTTTTCAATTTGATCAGAGTGAAGTATTTTTATTCTGGCATTGCTTCACTAGAACAATGGAATAGTTCTAAACAAGCAATGTCTTTTCCTGTTATTAGCCTACCATTCCCTAAATTTGGTACAAGGATTACCCTGCCCCTCATCTTATTCAGGGTAATGGAGGTTCCATTCTTATCTTTAAATGCAAAAATATTTAAACCAAAAGTCATATGGTTTGCAGATGAGTGTATACCTAAAGCTAAAGGGATCTCCAGGTCTTTGAAAGGACATCTCCATTTTCTCTGTTGGTATAAATCAGTTGATTAGGAAATGAGCTGAGATTGAAGAGGAAGGCAGAGGGGACCTGAAGGAGTATGTGAATCCAAATCTCCCTTGATTTTGTTATTTTTACTCACTCAGTAACACAAGCCAACTCTTTCAACGTTAGCTTCAAAACCAAGTCTTTCTTCAAGACAATTTCAGAATCTTTTTCCATCACATTTTACTTAAAACATTTAGAAAAGCTCAGAACTGATGATGATATAATTGGCTAATTATGAAAATACCATTTGAATTATAGGTAAAAAAAAATCTCATCTGGACACCTGCTGTGTTTTTTATTAGGGATACTATTTTTGTTTGTCTTCATTACAAAAGACGTTTACATATTTTTATCAAGACTTTACAAATTATGGGGAAGTAGAAAGAAATGATGCTTGATAAGTTTGGAAGTGAGAATACTGTTACAATTTGTGTTCTTTGATACATTTCTTTACAGATAGATGTGAAGAAGCTTTGAGAATTTTGATCTTTAAGGATTAAGAAAACCACAGCAAAGGGGCATGTGTAGAATTTTAGTCTTCTATCTTGACTTATGATGATGTAAGCCCTACTTTAAAGTGATAGTGGGGTCTGCAACTTTCACCTGGACCAGCAGCAAGGCAGGAATTGCAAAAATTGGAGAGGGTATTAGTATTTCTTTCTTCTTTCTTCTCTTTCTTCCTTCCTTCCTTCCTTCCTTCCTTCCTTCCTTCCTTCCTTCCTTCCTTCCTTCCTTCCTTCCTTCCTTCCTTCCTTCCTTCTTTCTTTCTTTCTTTCTTTCTTTCTTTCTTTCTTTCTTCTTCTTGTTCTCTCTCTCTCTCTCTCTGTCTCTCTGTCTCTCTCTTTCTCTCTCTCTCTCACTGATTGGAGGGCCAAGGAACGCCACAAAGTCATACCATGCAACAAACCTCAAGTAACAGATTTATTGGGGGTGGAGTGGGGCATACAAAAGCTTCCTCTGAGCTACAAGGAGGAGAAAGAGAGCTGTTGCTGAAGGTCAGGGCTTTATGAAGGGGAATAAAGCATAAAGCATGCAGATGGGGAAAATACCTGACTGTGGACAGTGGAGATGATGCCATGGCTGCTGGCACTGAGACACTGAAGGTGGGCTGAGGGCACATCTGGTTCTAGAATGTGGGTGGTTTTTGGTTTACAAACAGAAGGTATACACAGTAGTATTAGACTTAATGAAGTGATGCAATGAGGCAGAATGGAAAAAAATGTAGTGAGGCATGAAGGAAGAAATGCAAGGAATGCAAAGATAAAACAGTGGGAATATGAAACTGAGCCGAGGGAGCTGTGTCCCTGCAGTAATTAGAATAACATTATTATTAGAATAATATCGAGTATAATTGTTGCACTTATCTCTACGTCTTCATTATTTATTATTCTATTTTTGAAAAGAAAAATGATACTTATAGCTTACTTTACTATTACATATTCTGTGGTGGTATTGTGTTCCCCCAAATATTGTGCACCCTAATAAACTTATCTGGGGTCAGAGAACAGAACAGCCACAATATTAAACATAGAGGTTAGGCAGTGGTAGCACAGGCCTTTAATCCTAGCATTCCAGAGGCAGAGATCTACCAGGAACTCTGTGTGTTCAAGGATACAGCCAAGCATGGTGACTCACGCCTTTAATCCCAGAAATTGAGCCTTTAATCCCAGGGAGTGATGGCAGAAAGCAGAAAGGTATATAAGGCGTGAAGACCAGAAACTAGAAGCTTTTAGCTGGTTAAGCATTCAGGCTTTCGAGAAGCAGTTCAGTTGAGATTCATTTGGGTAAGGACTCAGAGGCTTCCAGTCTGGGGAAACAGGATCAGTTGAGGAACTGGCAAGGCGAGGTAGCTGTGGCTTGTTTTGATTCTCTGATCTTCCAGCATTCACTCCAATACCTGGGTCCAGGTTTGATTTTATTAATAAGACCATCTAAGATTCGTGCTACAGAATTCATTATGTTCAAATTAGCTTAGAAAGGAAACAGAGCATGAATAACTAGGCACCAACATATAGAAAATCTTCTCATATGTCTATAGCAACTCAAAATTTTAATTTCAAATTGATTCCTCCAAACAAGATGGCTATGGTAACTGACCTATAAAATACAAGTAGCTAAAGATTAAAAGTGACTTATGTTGTAATAGATGTCCTTTTAAAATGTTTGTTTCATTTTATTTGTGTGTACGTGAATGTGTAAATGTACTGTGTGGGGGCCAGAGGAAGCTTGAAGAAGTAGCCTGGAGCTGGAATAACAGTTGGTGTGAGTTGTCCAATGTGGACTCTGGGAACTGAATTGGTGTCCTCTGCAAGAGCATCAGGAACTTTTAATGGTTGAGCCATCTTTCCAGCTCCTGTGACAGTTCTTGTTACATAGATTTAAGTTTAAAAATTGTTTCTTTAGTTGAAAATAGATTTTTTTCTCATATAATATATCCTTATCAGGGTCTCCCTACTCTCTACTCCTCCCAGTTCTTTCCCACTTCTCCTCCTATCCAGATCTGGATCTGGATCTAGATTCAACTTTTAAAAATACTGAATACTGATTTGTATCTTTTGTTATGACTAGAGTTAGTACTGTTGAATGGGAAGTATTGCAAGACATGACATTGTTTATCCATTAATTATGACAAGAAAAACCTAATCTCTTGTTTGCTTAGGGATTGCATAGTCACTTTTCATCTGAAGCACTAATTGAATGCAGTGACATTTTAATTGGAATTCAGAATGAGCATTTAGTTCTTTTAGTTTTTCATCTTTGACAATAATCACCCTTTTTAGTAGGAAAACCTGGAGTGACAGGTCTAGAGGGCTAGAACTGGCATTTTATAAGTAGTGAATTGTCTTTTTTCTTTTTTTCTTTCTTTCTTACATGTACATGGGTCCAACAATTCTAAAAAAAAAAAAAAAAAACCTGCTTATTTCACACACTAAGGTGCAGGTTTAGGTAAAAGCTCACTAAACCCTTGTTGACTCATCTGCATTTGAAGTGGACAGTGCTATATCACAGAGTGCTCAGTGTTCCACAGCATTGCAGATTTGCCTGCTAAAAGAGGGAATGCACTAATCTCCCATTAACTCCGTCACTCTCCTTGCCGTAGTTTCATTTTGATGCACTTTGCAAGTCAAATGAAATGAAAATTGGGCGAGTTTTATGCAGTCCAAAGAGAAAAAAAAAACTAGGAGCTAGATTTTGCCTTTTGAATATTATCTTAGGATGTCAGAATGAGCGTGGAGGCAGTGAATGGTTATTTGCTGAGTACCGAGAATTCCAGAGGGCAAGCAAAACACTTTCTTTTCTTTCTTTTTTAATTTTTATTTATATCTGCTAAAGATTGGTGCTTTAGTAAGCAAAGAATACAATGCACCTTTAGGCTGCATCTAACCTTTTATGTCATGCCTGTGATGACTGACAATTCTGAAAGAAAGGAGACAACTTAGAAATAAGCATATGAATGCTTAATTCCCCCTCATAATTTCGGTTAGGCCATGACTGGAAATAATATAAGGAAAGATTTTCATAAGAACTATAGAAATGTCATAATAAGATTATAATGGCTTATTTTGCCAAAATATTTTGGATAAACAGCTTCAAGGAAATAACTTTTTTTTTTTCAGGCTTGTGATTTCAGAGTGTCAGTCCATGGTCTCTCAGAGGAGCAGGAAGGCAGGAAGTTACTTCAGGCTTGTGGGGGTCCAGTACATGATGCTGTGAGTACATGGTGGAAGAAGCCTGTTAACCTCATTCTAGCCAGGGAACAAAACAAGACAACGGAAACAGAACAAAGACTGGCTTGCTCCGTCTAAACTGGACATCTATCTTACCCTGCTCCCACAGCGCTGGCACATTTCAGAAGAGAGTGTAGGAAGACGGTAAGAGCCAGAGGTTGGAAAGGAATACTGCGAAGAGATTCTTCTGGACAAGAAACAGCAATTGCAGTTGGTAACTCACTGCAGCTGTGGTTACTTGCATAAACAAGAGCTGCACAACATTGGGCCTGTTAATATTTCTTCATGAAGGGCAAAGAGCTCATGAAATCATACTCCTCAGCTGGGTCTTTGGGGTAGCTGGGATGGGTACTGAGGAAGGTGCATTTCTCTAATGACAAGGCAGCTAAAAACAAATAGTAATAACGCATTGCTGAGAGACTCTCACTCTTAGTAGTGGCTCCTGCTTCAGTTTTAATGGAAAGTTTCACATTCTTAACGGAAAAAATTTAAAAGCTGAAGGGTTTCTTCCGTGATGTAGCCACTGGTAAGTTACTCATGTCCCAGTAAATAGCCCCATCCACACTTGTATCCAACCCAGTAGATTAAAAAGAAACATCAAGACAGTAGAAGGATGGTTGAAAAGAATTTCAACAGGACACAGGGAGGATGTAAGGAGAGTAATGGGTGAAAAAGACCATACAGTGTACACGTGTGAAACTATCAGGGAGTAAAAAAATGCCCCCTCTCCAGAGCAATCCCAGCCTCTGACCCCCCAAAAAGGAAGGGGCCTGGATCCCAGTATTTCATTCAGGGGCATGCCGAGGAGCTCCATCTCCAAAACATTCCACAGTCTTTCAATACTGCCATAGGATGTAGGATGAGTCTTTGGAGGATATTTAAAATCCAAATGGTAGCACTTCCTTCTACAAATACAATCTTCACCTTTTACATTATAATTATGGGCTTTGTTCTGATGGAATTAATAATCCATGATCATTTTGATAGACTTATAATAAGTAGAATACAGAAAAGGATCTTGTCATGAGAGTTATCTGTTGTTCATGTGACATTAGTTATGGGTATTTTATTTTTTTCTTTGACTTAAAATATTTCACATTGCTTTAGTCAACCAATATCTGCATATGTTTTAATGTTTATTCATGATCTCATCATATTTTATAATGGATGTGCTTACAATGATTTTCTAATTCCTAGTTGTTGGACAAAAGTATAGTTTAAGCTTTTTTTTTCTACAAATTGAATTTCTGATATTCTTCATTTTAACAATGTGCTTTAAAAATTTTTCCATTAAAGACACCAACCTTTCCATTAAAACAAAAGTAGGCACCGCCACTAAGAGCAATAGCCTCTTAGCAATAAATTATTATTATTGTTTGTTTAAAGCCACTTTGCTATTAAAGAAAATATACCATGAATATCAATATCTGATCTTGCACATTAGTTTTTATTCTTTGTTCTGTGTTTTTTAATAAAATACATTAAAGGATTATTTACTGTTGTAGGTAAATATCCAGATTTGTTTATTCACAGACTCACTAGTACCAGATGTAGAACTGAAAATCTATCACAGGTTTTATCCATTTTTTGAGTCTAAGTAAGACTCGAATTTAAAAAGATGAATTATGTGGTGTATCCCCTGATCAGACTGGGAGGGATCTGCTTTTATCAGCTGATTCATCCATTCATGGGTCTAAGTATGAACAGAGTGGAGCTGGTCAAACTGTGGAAGATGGATTCTGGTTCCAGAAAGTGGGTCACTGGGGGTGTGCATATGTTCCCTTGCCTTAATGTTCGGACTCACCATTGGCCAGAAGCTATGGCGCAAAGGACTGTGAATTGAAACCTTGGAAACTATGAGCACAAAAGAACCTTTCTTCTCTTTAGGTGGTTTTCTTAGACATTTGGTACAGTGGTGAATAAAGCTGACCAACAGAAATACTTAAGGGCAAATATTGTTTCACATCAAATATTCCAATTTGGAAAAGCATAAAAGAGGAATTTTATTGTCTATAGGAATATTAATTTTACTCCCTATGTTTGAAAAGACATCTTAATTAGAACTATTTAATACTTGGTTTATTTTTTTCCTTTGTAAAAATTGAGTTTCGTACACGTTTAGACCATATTTATGCCTCCCCCAACTCTTCTCCCCCTGCTACCTTACCCATCCACTTTGTGTACTTTTTTAAAAATCTAAGCCCATGAAGACTAGTTTGTGCTGCTCTAATATTCTTGGATGTGTGGTCTTCAACCAGAGCATGGTTGATTTGCCAGGGGCTGTACTCTTGCAATCTACTATCTCTCTCTCTCTCTCCTAGCAGCTAACAGTTGTCAATAGCTTCACCACTAAGGATAGGGTTTTGTGTCCAACTCATCACGCTAGAAGTTTGTCTGGCTTGGGCTTGCGCAGGTTTTGTACATGCTACTGAATCCATTGTGAGTTCCCGTGTGCAGTTCCCAGCTGTGTCCTGAAGATACTGATTCTTTGTAGTCATCCTCCACCTCTGGCTTTTATACTCTCTCCATTCTATCTTCTGCAATAATCCCTGAGCCTTTGGAGGAGGGGTTGTGGTATGAATAAATGTTCTATTTAGGGCTGAATTTTGTACTTTCTGTACCTTGGTCTGTTGTGGGTCCCTGTGTTAAACACCATATACTGCAAATAGAACCTTCCCAGATGAGGGTTGAGGGATGCACTGATCTGAAGAGGGGATTCTAGAAGAGCATAATGCTGTTTTAACTTTTACAATAATTGCATATGATTACACTGAGCCTCCTTCATTGAAGAAAACGTTGCCTGGTCTAATTCCTGATGTTTGACTGAGATTGGTATGTTAAGAGGTATTTATTATCCATTTAGAGATAGATGTAATTTTAAACAAGTAGCTCCCTCTTTACCTCCCATTTATCCTCACCTTAATACCCAGATGCAGTAGATGTTTTCAATGAGCATTCTATTAGCTATAATTCATGGGTATCATTAATCAGATAGTATCACTGTAACAGGCAATTTGGATTTCTCAGGATACACTAAAATAATTTAAAGATACAATGAAATACAAAGTGACTGATATTCTTAGATGTTTCTCTGGAAGTTAGGGTGTATTGAATGTAGGTGACAGTTCAGTCTGAGCATGGCAAAAGCTAACGATGCTGATGGCCTGCAAGCCTATTCAATTGCTGGCCACAAACGGTCCAGCTTGCTTTAAAGAAGCAAACATTTGATACCATCTTCTGATTTTCCCACAGTGCTCACTAAAAACACTAATTTTTCTTTAAAATACTAGTAGTCATATATCTGGGCATGAACACACACACACATACACACACACACACACACACACACACACACACCACAACTATACTATCCACACATATACAAATGCATTCAGTCTTACATTTTGTGTTAAAGAGAACACTTAAAATATTGACAGAAGAAACAAGTCAAAGGAAAAGTATCTGAAGGCAAAGAAGTTGAATCAGGGTGAGTGTACTAAACTTTTGGAAGATGTGATGGTATAAAATTAGCAAGCAGATTGGAGAGAGTGTTTAGTGTAGGCAGATTAGCAGTTTTGTGATCTGTTGGAAGAAAAAAAGGCTTATAGGAAGATGGAACATGAAAAATGTGTGTGAAGGTGTCATTTCAGAAAGCAGGAAAGAGAATATTTAGGGAAACTCGAAAGATAAAGGTTAATGTATTCATTATTATGTGGAATTCCCAGATGACATTGTGAACATACAAAAAAAATGGGAATTGGCTTGGAAAAGCATGGGGTGCTTGTTAATGAAGATAGTGCACTCACATTGGGATTTGAATATAAAAGAAATGATGGAAGGAGCTCTGTTTGTTCACATGGATCTGTGTTTCTTAGTATGTTTGGTAACCCTGGGAACAGGCAGGAGGCTGAGAGATGGGTCAGGACCTTGATAACCTGCCATTCTTTTGAGTAGGGTGACTAATACTCTAAGGACTATTGGCTTTTAGCAAGTCCCAAATTCCACTGAGGCTGCCATTGTGACATTGTGAGGCTGAATCAAGTTTCTTCATTGGTCCAAAATGGCAGGTAGAAAGAATGCTGGAGGATCTACATTATCATTCATACAATGGTTCCTGACTGTTGCCAAGTGCAGACATTTCACTTTTCTAAGCATACAGCTTGGTTTAATGTGTCTATTATTCATATGTGATGGCAGCTATTAATAGCTCCACTTTTGTTCAGATATTCAGAATTTAAGCACCTCAACCAGGATTTCACAGCTTGTAAATGGTGAAGTCAGGCAAAGAAACTTGGGCTTTTTATTCTAGAAACAAAGCTTTCAATCATATCAATACCCTACTTCTCTTACTGACATGGTAGATGGTTGCTGGAAGGTTAACTTTTTCATTTGCAGCTTTTAAAAAATGTTAGTAAAATATCAATTGAAATAATAATTGTATGTATTTATGTGGTACAATACAATGTTTCCATGCATGTATTAACTATACAATGATCAAACTGGGATAATAAAATATTCATCTGTTGGCATACTTCTTTGTGGTAAGATCATTTAAAGTATATTCCCTTGGTAGTTTTGAATATATTATAATTTAAAATTTTCAGTTTACTTTTAATTAATAATGACATTTTTGTCAATGTTTACCCAATCAAAAGATTCCATCAAAGAAGTTATTAAATGTAGTTATCTCTTTAAGGGATATTTCAGCCTGTAAGAGTGTAGATGCCTCCCAGAGTTCTAGATGTACATGACCATGATGTCTTACAGATGTAAGACATGATGTCTTACAGAATGGACTTCATTACTGCTATAGGGTAGTAGATACTGACATCCTTTCAGCCTTCATATGCCCATGTTTATATTCTTGGACTCATGTTTGCCTGTGAGGTGGCTAGTCACATTCATTCAATTTTCTAAATGTTTAATTCCTTCCTTGAATGTTGTAATATTACAAAACATAATTAAAATGTTGGAGATTTATTTTATCTTTTCTTATATCACAGACAAAATTTAAAATTTCAGTAGCAGGAAAAAAATAATCTTTACTATTTATGATATTTTTTAACCTAGGTCATGACTTCATTTCCTTACAGGAAACAGTAGGAGTTTTGAAAATTCATTATCATCATCATCATCATCATCATCATCACCATCATCATCATCATCAATATCCTAAAATAAACAATACACAACTAGGTACTGAAGAACTTATGCCTTGTCTTTTCACCTGAATATTCTGGAGTCAAGAGCATGAAACAGGGGCATCTCATAGACTGGTCTTCTTGAGTAGCTTGAAAAAATATTTTATTTAATGTAAGTAGCATGATATTTTGAGAAAAACATTAAATTCAATATAGAATAATTTGAGAACTTAGCCTTGGTTCCACCATATTAGTGATGATATTTGGAAAAAATATGAGTATTGGCTTATTGATATTGTTGGTAGGGTTGTTGCTATGTGGTCATTTTCATCAGTTACTGATGTGTACAGAGTGCTTAGAAATAAAACACTAAGATTGGGGAGACAGCTTAGTCAATATAGTGCTTGCATTGTAAACATGAGGACCTGAAGTCAATTCCCCAAACTCATGTAAAAAACAGGCATGGGGTTGGAGTAGGAAAAGTAGGTAATGCACTTACTATGCAAGTATGATGACCTGAGTTTACCTAATAAATTCAATAACCCACATAGAGCTGAGTAGTGTCACATATCTGTAATCCCAGTGCTCTTAAGGCAAGATCAGTGGCAGAAATGAAAGACTTCCTAGGGTTTGATGGTCAGCCAGTCTTGCCTAACTGGAAATTTTCAGGACAATGAGAGAACCTGTCTTACAGGAGTTGGATGGCTGTTCCTGAGATTGACATCTAAGGTTGTCCTGTGGTTTCTGCATGTGTGTCCACTTTTTCTTAGTGTTCAGTTCTGAGACCAGGACCCAGAGACTTAGCAGTTTTAAACAAATCATCTATCAGTGAAGGATATTTCACACATAGTACTTTTTAATAGCTAAAAAAGCAGTCAGTTAACAGTATGTATATAGTTTCTATTCAAAACGACCTGAAATCTATGTAGATTTTTTTCCTTCTTTTTGGTTCCTTTAGTAGTCAACAGGTATTTTTTTTTTAGTGTTCTGGACACCAAGAGTAATATGGAACTCACTGGATGTACATGAACCTGAAGGAGAGGCCAAGTATTATGTCCACCCAGAAGAGAGAAATGTTTTTATAAAGCAAGATGATATAAAGGTTGATTACACATTTATGGTGTGAGTCTTTGTCTTTACACGAGGTAGAGTCTCTTCGATCCTGTTTTCTTAAAGGAATGGATTCAGCCAAGAGATAGAGACAGTTTGCATAGGAATTCATCTAGTAAATCAGTAGAAGCAAAACTCAGGAAAGTGAGTATTCCAAGAAGAGATTGAAGTGGGCTGCCCTAAGGTAGGAGCAGTATGGTGGATTCTGTGTTGTGGATTTTAAAGAATTTTGAGATTGGTGACATAATCATGAGATCAGATGACCTATTTTTGTTCTAAAACATGGTGGGCTGGATCTTCTTTTTAAGACATTTTCTCCTCTAATCTCCACAAAAGGGGAGGTGTGTCAAATCCACACTGCAAGAGATATCATAATGATGTCAGATTGTTTGAACACAGGTCCTTTGTTAGTGCACATACGCATGTGGGTGAATGCTCTGATGCCTTGTTTTTGGTAAAATGGGTATAGCTTTACTGCAGCATTGTAGTGGTTTGAGTAGGTATGGCCCCCACAGACTCATGTGTTTGAATGCTTGGCCACAGGGACTGGAACTTTTAGGAGGTGTGGCCTTGTTGGAGTAGGTGTAGTCTTGATGGAGGAAGTGTGTCACTGTAGGGGCAGACTTTGAAGTCTTCTATGCTCAAGCAATGCCCAATGTGGTATACAATTTACTTCCTGTTGCCTGTGGATCAAGATGTAGAACTCTCAGTTTCCTCTCCAGCACTATGTCTGCCTGCACACCTCTGAAACTGTAAGTCAGCCCCAATTAAATGTTTTCCTTTATAAGGATTGCCATGGTCATGGTGTCTCTTCACAGCAATAGAAACCCTAACTAAGACAAACATCAAGGGTGCTAAACCACAAATGGCATTCTGATGATCAAGAGACACAGGTACCCAGAAGCAGCTGTGGTTTTTATTGGTCACCTCATATTCAAATCTTTGCCTATGGGCGGGTGGCCTAGGATGGTCTTCTTCCTGGCTTAGGTGGCATTCCTATTCACAATTCAGTCTGTCACAGTTAGAGACATTATATGTATGGATAAGTGGAAAAGTAACAGTGCCTTGCTTATGTTCCTGGGTTGGGAGGTGTTGTTGCTTTATGGGAGCTAACTGGAGCCTGCTAAGGGTAGTTTGGCTGTTTCCCTAGGGTCCTGTCCCTTCTTGTTTTCTGGTCAGCCCACCTATCACATATTCAGCTTCTGGCCTTGTTACTTCTTATCTCTCCTGTTCTCATTCTCTCAACTTTATCCCTAACGTTCCTTTTAATCCACTTAGTCTCACTATAACAGAATATTGGGTTTACATTTGTCAGATAAATTTAGAAACACAACTCAATTCATCATTCTCAGGAGGAGTGGGAACTGGGGAGATTTATACTTATATAGCTAATTTGGTAGATTCCTTTTGCTTTGTAATAACACCCTCAGGATAGTTCTTTAAGTGTTAGAAATGCATTAGAATGCATCTTAGATTACCAAAATTAAGCTTTAAAATTAAGAAATTTAACCTTTATGGATTAATTGTACATATTAGTATTAACTGCACATATTAGTGGGTTCAATGTGGTATTTCAGCATATGCATAACGTGCAGCAGCAAACCAAGGGGTCAGCGTTTCTCTCTCTTAATAATCTTTTAATGTTTGGAGCCTTCCCCTTATGTACATAAATCCAGTCTCTCCAAAACCTTTTGCTGAAGAGGCTGTACTTTCTCTAATGTCTATGGACACTGTTGTTTATAAGCAATTCAACTGAAGATGCATTGAATTCTAGGTTTTCTATTCTGTTCCACTGGTCTACCTGTCCAGTGTTATTTTATGGTGACTTTTTGTTTTTGTTATGCCCTTATAGTATGTTTTGAAATCATACATTGTGATTTCATAAAGAGCTTAGGATCAGTTTGGCTATTTGAGGCCTTTGTGTTTACATGAATCTTCCACTTAACTTCAAGACTGAGTTTTCCAGTTCTTTTAAAAATAACATTGTGTTTTTGGTAGAGTTTGTATCAAATATGCTAGTTTCTTTAGATAGAATAGACTATTTTAAAAAGAACATTAATTCTGCTAATATACGAACATGGGGATCTTTCTGTTTTTGTGACTGATTTTATCAGTGTTTTGGAAGTCTTATTAATGTCACTAAAATAGAAACAAAATAAAAACTCTGGTAGAAAATAAATTCAACTAATTACCTTGCTATTTTATTTTGTTATTTTTGTAACTACTGCAAATGGAATTGCTATAATGACTTTTCCTTTTGCAAGTTTGTTTATTTGTGTATACAATGTGTTTGAGTTCTGCATATCCATTTTATAACATGCAGTTAACTGTTGTTTGTCAATTCTAGCAGTCCTTTGGTGGGGCTTTTCAGACTTTCTATATTTTTAATCAAGTTATTAACAAGCAGAAATAGTCTTTTTATCTCCCTTCTTATTTGTATTTCTTTAGTTTCTCTTGATTAACTGCTCTGACTAAAACTTCAAATACTCATATATGTATTTCATTGGTGTACAAATACATCTTTTTCTTGCACCAGATGTTAGGAGAAACACTGCCAGATTTTTCTCATTTAGAATGAGTATGATGTTGTATGTGAGTTAAAAATTTTTGAATTAGAATTGAATTATTTAGAGATGGATGTAGCTATTTCACCAGATCAATTACTCTTCAGAACATAATATGATCCTTAGTTCTG
Organism: Peromyscus aztecus; assembly: GCA_902168405.1. Classification (NCBI taxonomy): domain Eukaryota; kingdom Metazoa; phylum Chordata; class Mammalia; order Rodentia; family Cricetidae; genus Peromyscus; species Peromyscus aztecus. Next base: position 7,464 of record CABHPQ010161111.1, on the reverse strand, counting down.
ATTTTTAAGTTTTTCACAGCTGAAGAATATCTATTCACTTGACCATTCTGAGCTATGTAGTTATTTTGCAAATACATGCTATTCCAATAGATTTGAGATGCAATTGAATTTAGAGTTGATATAGACTAATCTTTATCATTATTCATAGATATTACTGACTAACTGAAAATAAAGAACTTCCCATTCTAAAAGAATTATATATATGCTTATAGGAGATGAAGTTGGATAAGTGTGAGAGGCAGCTGTACACCCTACAGTCAATCAGTAATGATTACCTGTGGAAAGAACCACAAAAGTTTCAAGTTTCAGGTAAAAACATATTCTGCTATCACAATCTGTTAAAGAAGAAAGAAGTCAATTTGGCTGGCACAATTTCAGTTCATTTTAGATCTTCATGATGAATAATTGCTCCTTAGCAGTTGGCAGTCATTTAAAGCTCTTGTCTTTCTAGATGTAACATGTTTCCTTAGAAATTTAAAAGGAACAAAATGAACACTGTTATTGCACTGTTCCCTCTCTCTCTTATGTGGAGTTATTTGTAAACATTTCGAATGAATTGCTTTTCAGAAAGTTGACTGATTGGTTGACCCCCATTTTGAATAACATAGGACATCTATTTCACAGAAAAAGAAGTAGCTTCATCTTCTATTTGGAAGTGATCCAACTCTTAAATCCTAGGCATTCTTAGTGTTCAAATAATCAAAGTTAAATTCCTTTCAGAACCTGACTTGATAGACCTTTCAGTGTGTGTTTTGATTAACTGTCTGGCTTATTGATTGATGGGCCCTTCCTCCTTGGGTTGAACTGATTGTTAAAATGTCTGCTGCAAAAGGACCATGCTGTGTATTCTGTGAATGGATTTGGCAGTTAGTCATTTTATATAGTATATAAGAGACTAGATAAGTAGGCAGTGCAAGTTCAAGGTTGTGGTTCAGCTTCCTCAGTTTTTAAATGAAAGACTGTGCCAAGCTGGATTGTAAAACTTAAGGTTCTGAAAAAACCATCAATGTTGCAAAAGACATATAATGTATAGTTGTAATATCAATAATGTACTATAGAAGAGTTAGTAGTCTGTGGTTTGGTTATTTCTACAGCCCTGTAATAATAACAACATTCCAAAATTCCCTCTGTATGTGCATGCGATTGGGAAAGTTACTTACTTTTCCATACAATTTTCCCCTGAATGTTGCGACTGGGTGCCTAATTGAAACCAATGCCATATTTCATTGCTTTAAGATTTCAAACAAGTGTCTACAGCTGACTTGTGCTCTGTTTCTTCTTACCCACTGAGCTCACCTCATCTGAGTGTGTATTGTGATGATCTTCCTTTCTCTGCCTTCCTAAGCACAGGGGTTAAGGGCACAGGCTGCTGTTTTTTTGCTAGAGGTTTTGGAGACCAAATTCAGGTCCTCTTGCTAGGGCAGTCATCACTTTGCCTAGTTAGACATCCCCCCACCCCAGCTCAAACCCATTGAGGTTTTAACTAAGAGAAAGTGTTAGAAATAGATTAGAATTCCATGAGACCCGTTCTCTCTGAATCTTACCATTACAAGGCTGACTCTAATGGGATCAGGACATTGTGGTAATTTTTGAGTTTCTACCAAGCAAGCACTTATTTATTTATCTACCAAAATAGTACACTTGTATCAACTTTTATGCATGAAAATAAGATGAAAACTCTTCTCCAAATCCAAGTGAAGTAGGGAGGGTCTCCAGCTTTTAGGCTCCTGTGATGTCAAGTTAAGTATAGAGAAATGAGTCACAAACTTAGTGCTGGACAGTCAAGAAATTATCCAGAAAGAAGGGTACTTGAAAGTGTTATTAAAGACAGAAAAATTATAGTAGACTTTTAGTGACATTTAGGCAGAGATTCAAGGTTGCTGCACCCTGCTAATACCTGTTATGTTGGGCTCAGAGCTACCTCTTACAGAGTCATCAAAGTCATGCCCATGTCCTTTCCAGGAAATGTGCATGGTTTGTAAAAATAGGAGTTCATAAACTGGCTTAAACATAAAGGTATCAAAACATCATCAGAGAATGAAAGTTGAAAAGTAACTTTTATCAATTGAATTATAAAATCCCCTGACTTTGAAATACATTCTTTTGGTTTTATAAATTTCTTCTTTATGGGTTTTTGGGCATTTGTGGTATTAGAAAGCAAAGTGGAAAATGCTTTAAAGGAAAACCAAAAGCTCTTTCAAAAAAATGACATGCACTTAGGCCTTAGGTGACATTGGACATACATTTAATGTATGTTATATCTGGTGTCTTTTGCTGTTCCTGTTGGCTGAAATGATTGAATTGGCGGGAAAAGTGCTGGGATTTAGAGGGAGTTATGGTTTTGAGAATGTAGGATGTTGGAGTGTTGGGAAACTTATTTCTAACCTGTGATTTTAGGGATAAAAATTTGATGAGCTATACAACTTTTAATTCCTAAAAGCTCATATACAAACTCAAAGACAGTTTAAGGTTTGGCACTTCTGTGCAGAGTACTTGCTAAGGAGCCTATGCACCTGTAAATTCAACTGGATCTAAGTCCAGAAGTTTCTTAAACTGTTGAGGTATGTGTACCTGACAGTGAACTTGGAGACCTCTGCTCTAAACCTGTCTTTGTTGGGAAGTATTACATGACCTTCTACTCTGCACACTTTCTCTGCAGGGCTCGAAATTCTTTCAGGGAAGAAATAAGATGTCACTTTTAACTGCTGAACTCTGAGAAAAGAGCCTAGAATCCTTTAATCAATATGGTAATGCCGATTTCCTTCCTGCTTATCAATATGAATTTAGGTGATCATAGAAGGCAGACAACAATGAGTACAATTCTGTAGAGAATAAGGCTCTTCAACTCACAATTCATTTCCCGTGATTGGCAGAAATAATAGACGAGATTTACTTGATTTAAACAAGGATTTTCTGTTTCTCTTAATCGCTACAGAACTTTTGTTTTTTTTTGAATAATAACTTGCTTAGGATTTTAGTCAACGTGGCATTTTTCTTATATAATCCCAGGATTGATAGAAGCTGAGGTGAACGATCTCTTCCAAGAATCACTTTCAGTACAGTGACTGTTAAATATCACACAGCTCCTTCTCTTGGGGATGGCAAAGCAGCTGTGAAAACTGGCTATCACCCCCCCCATTAAGTATTTATAAGCTAGAGAGATTCCTTACAGCTCTTATAGAGCCGACTCCCACAGCAAGCCAGCAAAACAAGGTTATAATTAGTAACTGAAATGGACTTGAAATGTGACCACATTTTCAGAACCAAATTGGGTCAAAACCAACAAATTAGTGTGGTTTTTCTCCATAGAAATAACCTAAATTAAAAAGGAGAAAAACTTTTCTTAAAAAAAAAATTGTGCAATGCATACTCGCTACATTGCTCAACTTCCGTGGGATCCTAGATAATTTATTTTACTGTCACACAGGTCCTCACACAGCAGCAGAACATTCCACGGACCCCTTCGGAGCAGTAGTGTCACAGACGGAGGTTATTTATTCACGTGTGAAGGAAACAGGCAAGGCATTTTCTATGGAGCTTGAAAATTTCATGTCTTTTTTTCCTGTTATTTCTTATTCTTCAGAATCTTGGCAACACACTATCCAAAGTACTGGCTATGTGACAGACATGTTTATAGAATATGGTATTGCATGGCAAATTGTGTGTTTTTTAATTATTTTATTTTCCTAATACTTTTATTTATTTAAGAATAGATTTTATTACTAAGTGGAACCTAAACTCATTCTCTCTGTCTTTATTTTTGTCTCTGTAAATATGGCTAAAAAAACCAAACTTCTGAATTTTTAAGCTAATAGGCTCATTTTTTTTCTGGCCTTAGTGAATGATATGGGCTCATTAGAATATGGTACTTGTTGAATAAAGATCTCCTATTGCAAAACTTTGTTATGAAGAGGAAAAGCAAATCATTATGAGGAATACATAGTGATTTGTAAAAAGATAATGTTAAAATACAGACAAGACCTCATATTGCAAATCTTTGTTTGGAAGAAGAAAAGCAAATCATTATAAGGAATGCATAATGATTTGTGAAAAGATAATGTTAAAATACAGACAATACTTTGTATTGCAAAACTTTTTAGGAAGAAGATAAGCAAATCATTATAAGGAATACATAGTGATTTGTTAAAAAAAATGTTAAAATACAGATGAACAACAGACTTAAACTAGCACATTTTACCAAAACCTGTACAAAATAATTTTATATTAGCATATCACATCAGACCAATACATGTTTTAATGTAACCTAAAATCTGTTAACATATAGGCATGTATCTGTTCTCAGCCTTGGCCAGATGTACACAATCTATACAGAGAGGTATAATTGGCCAAACTGCTAATAATATGAGACTGAGTGCTCATCCTTAAATGGGACTACCACCACTACCACCACTACCATCACCACCACCAGCAGCACCACCAGCACCACCACCACCAACAACACCATTACCACCACAACTACCAGCAAGGAGCGGGGAACATCTTGCAAGAGGAAGGAGAACAACTGGAAGAATCCGTGGAAGGGCAGGAAAGGTACAGAATGCTATATTCTGGACAAGGCACGTTCCAAACAGTTTTGAAACACTTTCTTCTCTTGGCTGAATCCTCCTCCTCAGAACATGTACCTCACTGACCACTTAGGCTTTCCTTTGAACCCAGTCAGACCCCTAAATGATGGAGCTGTGCTAGTGTTAAGTCCTCTTTCTGTACGGTGTGTCTTACAGTGACCCCTTTCAGGCTATTAACTTTATCTTCATCCTTATATGATTCTCAAGCATTTGCTCATATACTTGACTTTCCCACTGAGTTTTGGACTCTGGGATTCTTTAGACCAATGGACCTGCTGAGGAAAATTGAATAGGTAGGCTGAATTGATTCTGTCCAAAATAGAGTTCTTTATTTCCTTTTCAAAGAAGCCACTCTGCAGAGCAACTAGGTCTTGCTACCACGCCACCCTTTCTTCAACTATCTCATTGGTAAACATGGAAACTTGGGAATATCCCCAATTTTGTCTCTGCTAGACATTTGATTTTTTACTTCACCAAAAAAAAATCCTATTTATTTTAAGTGGATACTTCTTCCAGATTCTTCTGCTAGTGCCTCATTTAGACTCATCAAATGTAGCCTTAACAGAGGCTAAACTTTCGTCTGCTGTCCTTCTTCCTCTAACATCCTAGCATCTAACAAAATAGCTAGAAAGACTACTGCCAAATTTAAGTCAAACACTATATTTAAATCATGCTCAATGATCTAGCAATGTCACTGAGTCTGACTGTGCTTGCAGGTGAACATGGACTGAACTAAGCTTAACCACGAGTGTCACTTCATTTCTTTCTTCCCTCCTATGCAGCTCCCTCCACTCATAGCATCCTTCTTCACCAAGTGTTGAGAAATGTCTGTTTTTTGTCACAACATCTGCATTTTGCCACTGTGGCATAAGAGCAGCTATGGACATTGCATTAAAAAAAATGCGTCTGTGCATGTTACAACAAAACGTTGTATCAGCAACATTGAATTGCATATAACTCATGTAGGTCACAACTTGTTCTGTTTTACATTGCCTTATAAGCACATTTAAACTATAAAAATGATATTCACCCACAGACTGTACAAAAAGCAATCAAGCCCTGTTCCTTTTCTAAATTCTAACAACTTTATTATTATTGTTTAGTTGTATGGGTGTTTTCCTTCATAAGTACCTGTACACCACTTGCATGCCTGGTACTCATAGAGGCCAGAGGAAGTCATAAGATTCCCCAAATTGGTCAAATTCTTTTATTGATGGTCCTTAGATGATCCACATTTTCTGTGAATGTGAATCTTCCTCTCCAACATCATTGTACAAACATCTCCCAGAAATCATCTGTCTCTGGGACTAGATTGCTTTTGAGAGAGAATTTTTCTGAAAACCATTCCATTCTCTTTCTATGCACTTCTTCTTCAAGCATTTTTACAGAAATCATTTCTGTTTTGTTTTAAATTACTTAGTTCTGTGGTGGTATTGTGTTCCCCAAAATATTGTGTACCCTAATAAACTTATCTGGGGTCAGAGAACAGAAAAGCCACTAGATACTTAGGATCGGCAGTGGTAACACATGCCTTTAATCGTAGCATTCCAGAGGCAGAAATCCATCTGTTCAAGGATACAGCCAAGCATGGTGACTCACACCTTTAATCCCAGAAATCGAGCCTTTAATCCCAGGGAGTGGTGGTAGAAAGCAGAAAGGTATATAAGGTGTGAGGACCAGAAACTAGAAGCATTTGTCCTGGTTAAGCTTTTAGGTTTTGAGCAGCACAGTTCAGCTGAGAGCCATTCGGATATGAGGACACAGAGGCTTCCAGTCTGAGGAAACAAGATCAGCTGAGAAGTTGGCCAGGTGAGGTTAGCTGTGGCTTGTTCTGTCTCTCTGATCTTCCAGTGTACCTGGCTCAGGTTTGACTTTATTAATAAGAACTTTTAAGATTCATGCTATATAGTTCTAGGTTTATTTGTTTAATACTTGCATTTTCTATGAGAATGGTGGCTCTAAATAGTCAGGGACCTTCCTCTCTCTTATTTTTTCTTCTTCTACCATTATAGTACTTGGTACTTAATACTTAATATTTGTTAGCAGAATGATGACATATTAAATCCTTGCATTTGCACAAAAACATGGGTGTAGCTGAGTTTTCCTGCCTGGCCCACGGTCAGGATAAATCTCTTTCACCTGCCAGTCCCACAGCCGCTCAAACCCAACCAAGTAAACACAGAGGCTTACATTGCTTACAAACTGTATGGCCGTGGCAGGCTTCTTGCTAACTGTTCTTATATCTTATATCAATCCATTTCTATAAATCTATACCTTGCCACATGGCTCGTGGCTTACCGGCATCTTTACATGTTGCTTGTCCTGGCGGCGGCTGGCTGGCAGTCAGTCAGTGACTCCTTCTGCCTTCCTGTTCTTTTTATTCTCTTTGCTAGTCCCGTCCATACCTCCTGCCTAGCCACAGGCCAATCAGTATTTTATTAACAACACATTTGCCATACAGAACATTCCCACAGCACTTCCCCCATTTTTTTTTTCAAAAAGGAAGGTTTTAACCTTAACAAAGTAAATTACATATAATTTGGGAATTTGGGCGTAGCTTCTCTTACTGCTTCCTGCTGGAGGGGGGTGCTGTATCTTATGGGGATACAAAGAAAATTTTAGGATTATGGGATAGTCCATGAGGCTGTATCGTCTGAGCCAGTTGCCTTGAAACGGTTCTGGATGTTGGATCATCTGAGCCTTGGTGTCATCGGAGACCTTCAGGTGGTCTTGGCTGGTCAAACCTGATGTATCTTAATCTGCAACAAATCCATAGCTTCTGGCTTTCTGTGGGAACAAAATCAGAGCCTCCTTTCCAAAGCAACATATCTTTACATCCAAATTTTGAAGTCAAGGTATCTTTAAAATATACATATTG